>JZKD02S2153149.1:471562-482601 GCA_000966675.3 Picea glauca | reverse complement strand
ATCATAACAATGCATGATGAATTAGGTTTCTTTACCCTTCCTTTGTAGCTTCTTGAAACCCTAATTCATTGTTGACCTTTTCCCTCCAAGTGACTTTTACTTTATTTTATTGTTCATTGATTAAATCACTTAATTAATTAACCATTTTACCTCTAAAAAGTGATTTAACCATCCTGATGGCTTCTTCGGCCACTGAAAGTCACTTCTCATCATATTATCTTATAATGCTCTTCCTCCCGATTCCTATGAGCTATTACACTAAGAGGTTTCTCCAAGTAATATGCCCATTATGACCTTCTTAGTGAATTTAATTAAGATATGACCCATAATAACTCAAAATTACAAAAATTGTTGGAATGCAATGGAACCAAATCCCAGCTGTGCGGAATGGATCCTGATGATGAACGATGCAAGTCAGGCTCAAATAAACCCCTCAATATCTCCCGAACTCTCTGTCACCTCTATCTGGCTACTCGGGTAGGCATAACACTCTGAAATGTTGTCATGTTATCATGTCCCAAAATGGAGACATTATACCTTGTCTCTATTTCTACCTTAGAGGATAAAGGCTACAAGGTTACATTCTCTAAAGGAAAATTTCTTGCATGGCACAAGGACTCATAGGTGGATTCTTCCTGGGTGATTGGTGTTTGAGAAAATAGTTTGTATAGATTGATTGTCCAACCAATCCAGGCCCTGTTACATGATATTATCATTTTGAGTGAGCTATGCCATAGGAGACTTGCTCATTTACATTATAGTGCCCTTCCTGCTCTGGGGAAGATGGTAACAGGACTTCCAGAGATACATGTTCAACATAATGGCATTTTCAGAGGTTGTTCTCTTGGAAAGAATGTCAAGGGGTCCTTCTTGAGCAGTGACAGTAGATCCAACGAGATCTTGGACTTGATACATTCATATGTTTGTGGATCCATGATTGTTGCTTCTTTGAACGGATATTTGTACTATGTTCTCTTCATCGATGATCACTCTCGAAAGACGTGGATTTACTTCTTGAAGACCAAGGATGGAGTCCTTGTGAGATTTGAAGAGTTTAAAGCTCAGGTTGAGAACCTGACCGGGAGGAGGATCAAGGTGCTCAGATCAGATAATGGAGGAGAGTACACCACCAGGGATTACAGTGATTTATGTATTGAGGCAGGGATCAAGTGGGAGTACATTGTTCCTTATAACCCTCAGCAGAATGGGGTTGCAGAGATGAAGAACAGAACCATTATTGAGGCAATTGAAGCGATGATACATGATCAGAATCTACCTATAATTATGTGGGCAGAAGCATCCATGATAGTTGTGTATGTTCAGAATAGGAGTCCTCATCATATTCTGAAGAACATGACTCCTGAAGAAGGCTTCACCGGAGTGAAGCCTGAGGTTGGACACTTCAGGATATTTGGGTGTCTAGTATAATTTCATGTATAAGGAGAAGAGGACCAAGCTAGACCCTTCAGGTAGAAAGGGTACATTTTTGGGGTACAGTGAATCTTCGAAGGCATATCGAATATACATCCCTGGTCAGAGACAGATCGAGGTTAGCAGAGATGTCACTTTTGAGGAAGATATAGCCTTTCAAAGATCTAAAGAATCTCATATGGAGATTGACAGTGAGAAGAAGGAAGAGATGGTATCTTCTCCCCCTTTAGTAGTTCATAGGGAGACAATTATAGATCCAGTTGGTCCAATTGATCTCGTAGCTCTAGTTGATGCTCCCAAATATATTGCAATATGCCATAAGCGGCCTGCCTAGGCTCGACAGACTCTGCAGGAGGCAGAGGGACATGTAGCTCCTCGTGGTACATTTCGAGAGAGAAAGAGACCATAGAGATTTTTGGGCTATGTTTCAACCATGAGCCACATCATTGATATTGATCCTTCTTGTCATGGAGAAGCAGCAGGTCAATGGGTTTGGCAAGATGCTATGACCGAAGAGTATCGGTCCATCATGAAGAATGATGTGTGGGATATTGTTCTAAGACCGGAAGGGAAGTCTTTAGTGACTTCCAAGTGGATCTATAAGATCAAACATGCAACTGATGAAAGTGTCAATAAGTACAAAGTGATATTTGTGGCTAGAGGATTCTCTCAAGTGGAGGGAATATATTATGAGGAGACGTTTGCTCATGTTGTTCGATGCACTTCCATCTGTATGATTATTTCCCTAGTTGCATCCATCGGTTGGAGACTACATCAAATGGATGTAAAGACATCCTTTCTCAATGTTAAGAGTGAGGAAGAAGTTTATATCGAGCAGCCAGATGGATTCGTGATACATGAGCAGAAATCTCATGTGTGCAGGTTGAAGAAAGCCCTGTATGGACTAAAATAGGCACCTCGTGCTTGGTATGATAATATTGATGGATACTTGATGAGTTTTGGATTTAGCAAGAGTGTCGTTGATCCCAACCTATACTATCACATTGTTGGTGATGAGTGTCTTATTTTGGTCCTGTACATTGATGATTTATTCCTCACCAGTTCAAAAATTCTTATTGTTGAATGAAAGCGTGCATTGACTTATGAATTCAAGATGAAGGACCTTGGTATGATGCACTAATTTTGGGACTAAAAGTATGGTAGAGGACTGATGAGATTTTCCTAAGTCAAGGAAAATATACAATCAAGATATTGAAGAAATTCGAGATGACAGACTACAGATCCATGCCTACACCGATGGTGATGAATTTGAAGAAGATGAACAAGACTTATTTTGAGTTAGGCGAGATTGATCCACATCTTTACAGACATTTGATTGAATCATTGATGTATCTAGTTAACACCAGACCTGATATATGCTATGTAGTGAGTGTACTTAGTCGGTTTATGAGTTAGTCAAGACAAACACACTCGATAGCAGCGAAGCATGTGTTGAGATATCTACGAGGCACAGTTGGGTATGGCCTGAGATATGCCTCCGGTGTAGACATGATATTGCAGGGATATGCCGATGCAGATTGGGCAGGGAGCATAGTGGACCGGAAGAGCACATATGGTTGTTATTTTACTTTGGGGTCTGCCATGGTTTCCTGGTGCAGCAGGAAACAGACTTTTGTGGCTTTGAGTACCATAGAAGCAGAGTACATTGAATTATGTGTGGCAGTCCGCGAAGCATTGTGGATTTGCAAGATCCTTGCAGACTTATTTGGTCATGAGATGGATTCCAGTGTTATCCATTGCGATAACCAAAGCTATGTGAAGCTCTCAGAGAATCCTATGTTTCATGATAAATCAAAACACATTGAGATCAAATACCATTACATCAGAGATATGGTGCAGAGGAAAGCAGTACATGTGCAGTACCTTTCTACACACAAGCAAGTTGCAAATGTCTTCACCAAACCGCTTGCCAGAATGAAGTTCAAGTAATTCCGTGAGAGACTTGGCTTGGTGGAGAATTCCTCCCTAGCTAAGAGGGAGTTTTGATGATTGCAGCATTGTGTGACATTCTTCATATCGTTCTCCTCTGGACTAAGTTGAGACGATCTTTTAGAGAGACCATGTGTTGGGTGTGCCCATGTGATGGGTGTGCGTCAGACTCTGGACTGAATTGTGATGATGTCTGGTCTCTTGTCTACTCCTCTGGAGTGAGTCGTGATGACTTGAGATGGTCTATTTCCTTGTACTCCTATGGACTTAGCTGATTCGGCTTGAGATGGCTCTCTAGATGGTACTCCTATGAACTTAGTTGAGTTGATCTGTTGAGAGTGATGTCCCTGTGGGTGAGCACAGGTGGATGTGTCCCTAGTGGCTGAGCACTGGAGTATGAGAGAGATCCTTGCTATATTGTTTGAGAGTAAGATTTGTTGTAACCCTAATTTGTGTTGTAAAGGGTACAAGTCGGCCCCACCATATAAGAGATAATTAATATTGTGTAATTATTAATTATATTATTCAGTTTAAGAGGCCGTCCCTATTGTGCTAATAGACACATCATCTTGATGTGCTAGGTATTGTATAAATAGGAGTAGATCCCCATTGTGGATCTAAATCACTCACACACTTGTAACATTCTCTCAAGTGGAGTTGTATGGCTGAAGTGCGCAATTATCTTAGGCACAAGTTTCTAGGTTTTGTAAGCAACCTCTTGTGTTCTAAGGTCTATGGTGTGGGGCATATTCTCTTGAGAATATAGCAAAGGATTGTTGAGTTTTTCCCTTGATTGAGAAGGGTTTTCCCAGGATAAACTCTTGTGTTCTTGTGCATGGTTATTCTTCTTGTGATCTTGGTTACTGCAACACTCGTGTATAGTATTGTTGCATTGTTTATAGTTCAAGTACATGCTAAATTGAAATAAGCTACATGTGCATGAGCTAAGCATTAAAATTCAACAGAAAGAGTATTAAAATTTGGGAGGATATTGAGAGTGCTTTCATAAGAAGATGGGATGATAGAAAGGATCGAGATTTCCTTTTCTCCCAGTTTCACAAAATTTAGAAATATGAACAAGAGTATGTGAGAGAATTCAACTCAAGATTTGATGTCTTGGTAGAAGAATTTCCTCTCAAAATCATACCAACAAAGGAATTGCTTTAGCTCAGTATCTGAATGCTTTCCAAGGATAATTTCAATTCTTTTTTAGGAATAAGCTCCTGGAAACCATCAAGAAGGCACAAGATTGTGCCTCCCAAATAGAAACCAATTTGGACTCATGTATGGTGAGTTTTCTTGAGCAAAAAATTACGAAGTAAACAGCCTAGATGAACAATGTGCCCTTTACCAACAAGACATTGGTGATATTGCATGGGTAGGTACCTCTCATGAAGAACCACGCCCCATCACTAAGAAAAAATGGCACACTGAAACTGTGAATATTGTTAGGGAAATTGAAATACAACTCAAAGCATTCATGAGTGAGGAATTGGAAGAGGAATATGAATCCCCTTAAAAGGAGACTAGATTTGTTACCTCAACAATCCTCAAAAGAGATAGTGATGAGTTGGAGATGTCAAACCCTAATGAACTTCCATCCTCAATGAGTCCTAATGAAGAATACTCAAAGGGACAAGTTGACAACATCATGCCTTCACATGATCCTGACATTGAAGAATCTCATGATGAAGAGGATCCCCCTATAGTGTTCCATGTTGGAAATATTGGTAGAAACAATGGAAAGCATGTTCCCTTCTTCATTTCTCTAGTGGTGAACATGTTTACCCTCCATAATTGCATGTTAGACTCGGGTGCCTCCACAAATATTATTCCTTTGAAAGTGATGCAATAACTTGTCCTTGAAATCTCACGACCTTACCAAAATGTATGTGGAGTGGACTCTAAACCTATCACGGTATGTGGCCTTATTAAGGACCTTAGGGTTAGCCTGATCTCCTTTCCCTTCATTTCCCTTGTGATGAATGTTGAAGTGATTGATATACCTGATGTTTGGGGAATGTTATTATCCAGAGAACGAAAGGAAACCCTGTGAGGTATCCTTCAGATGAACCTATCATATGCTACCATCCCTCACCCTAAAGGAGAGTTTGTCACTCTCTATAGAGAACCTATCATTAGATACCAAGTTGAGTCCCCAAACGGTCCCATGGACGGAGTATTTTACTTAGATGAAAAAATGGGAAATTGATATGCCATCGACCCTACACTCCAAGTTGAACAATGTCAAGATGCTCGTGGAATGTGGACATTCGAATTCGATGGTACTCACTCTAGATTTGGTTCAAGAGTTTGGATTGTCCTCATAACCCCCTCCAAGGAGGCCACCTATTTCTCATATACACTTGAGCATGATTGTACAAACAATGTTGTCGAATATGAATCTTTTCTCGTAGGACTCAACCTAGCCCTAGATAAGAATATAAGGAACTTGAAGGTCATGGGAGATTCTGATTGAGGAGATATGGATTCGATGCGAGACACCATAAAAAAATCTGATGAATTTTCAATTGAATCCATTCTTAGAGAAGAAAATTAGGACATTGATGCTTCAATTGTCTCTACATCCACCCTACAACCTTGTGAAGGGGTCCTTCAAGACTTATGCAAAATGGAGGTGGTTTTTAGACCATCCGTCCCTGATAACCTAGAGCATTAGCAAGTCTTTGGCGATGATGCCTAGATTCTCAAATTTTTGCAAGGCAGTAAAGAGTTCTCTGACTCCCAAGTGAATTTCCTAGCAAAATCCATGAACTTGGAAGTTGTAAACTTGCCTAACAACACCCTCCCAAAGGGATGTGTCCCCTTAGAACAAATGTTTGATAGACATGATATGTATAAGGGAAAACATGTTGTAGACCAGTTCGATAAAGTTTTGAAGTTTAACATAGGCTTAGAAATTGAACCAAGAATGGTAAAAATAGGGAAAGGGACCACTCAGGCTGAGAGAGATGGTATACTAGACCTAATTTTTCAATATAAGGACATATTCTCCTGGATTTACAATGACCTAAAATCCTATAGGAGCAATGTTATTCAACACGTCATCCCTCTCGTAGAAGGAGCCAAACCATTCAGAGAAAAGCTAAGACATATTAACACCAAGCTAGCACCCAAAATTCAGAAAGAGCTTCAAAAGATGGTTGACATTGGGGTCATAGTCCCAATCAGGTATTTATCTTGGATTTCCAACTTAGTGGTGGTTCGGAAAAAGAATAGAGACATTAGACTATATGTTGACTTTAGGAACATCAATCAATTATAATTGAAAGATAACTACCCTCTCCCAAACATGGAGCATTTACTACAGAGAGTTACCGGTGCCGGGATGATTTCCATTTTATTCAAGAGGGAGGATCAACTTAAGACCGGATTCACCACTCCATGGGGAACCTTCATGTACTTAAGAATGTCTTTCGGTCTCATGAACGTTGGATCTAGTTTTCAGAGAGCAATGGATTTTTCCTTTAGGGATCTGATAAAGAAGATCATAGAAATATACCAAGATGACTTAACAATTGTATCCAAGGAGAGGAATGCACATACCTCACACCTTAGGACGATCTTTGAGCATCGCAGAAAGTATGGCATCTCCCTTAACCTTAAGAAATCAATCTTTGGTATCGATAAGGGGAAATTATTAGGACATGTGGTCTCAGAGGAAGGCATTTTCATTTATTCTGAAAGGGTTGAGTATATCAAGAACATACAACCACCTACTAGGAATAAATCCCTGCAATCAATCTTTGGAAAAATCAACTTTATAAGATAATTCATTCTGAACTTCATTGAGAAGGTTAAGACAATGAGCACCTTACTAAGAAAAGATGTCGCTTTCAGATGGGATAACAATAGCTTAAGGTCCTTTGAAGATATTAAGGAAGCAATCACTAAGGCACTGGTCTTGGTTAGTCTCGACTACTCTCATGACTTTATAATTTTCTCATTTTCCTCTCGAGACACTATAGTCGAAATGTTATTACAAAAGAACAAGGATGACTATGCGCAACCCATCACCTTCATGAGAAAAAGCCTCGGGGATGTTGAATTGAATTACTCAATCACTGAGAAGCAAGCATATGCCCTTGTCAATTCCCTTAATCACTTTAGGAGTTATGTCGGATACAACAAGATGTTCTTTCTTAGTAGGATTGCCTTGGGACCATGGGAAAGTGGGTGTCCAAAATTCGAGAATACAACTTAAATATGTCGGATACCCCATTGTCAAAGATGTTCTTTCTTAGTAGGATTGCCTTGGGACCATGGGAAAGTGGATGTCCAAAATTCGAGAATACAACTTAAATATCAAATCCACTAAGATTATCAAGGGTCAAGGCTTGGCCTGGATGTTGACTAAAATAAATGAGGAAGCCATACAGATCGGGGAAAATTAACAAGTCAACATGATAATGAGTGAACTAGAACATGATGAGTGGTATGGAGACATTATCTAATACCTAAATAATATCTCATGCCCTAACCACTTAGTAGATCACAAAAATAGAGCATTGAAACTAAAGGCCATGAAATATTGTTTGAACCAAGATGGCCTAGGTTGGAAGAACCCTGATGTAATCATCCTTATATGTGTGAACAAAAATGAAGTTGGTCGATTGATTAAGGAACTCGATTAAGGATATTGCAGTAGTCACTTCGTCACCCGAACCACTTCCCATGAGATTCTAAGAGAAGGATATTATTGGCATACATTATTCACTGATACCCATCATTATGTCAGGTCATGCCAGCGTTGTCAGTTCTTCACAGGAAAAAAACGACTACCTGTGTTTCCTTTGAGACCAATGATTGTTGAAGCTCCTTTTCAGCAATACGATTTAGAATTCATTGGTGAATTCAAGGACAACTCCAGCAATGGATATTGTTGAGTTTTTACTACTATAGAATATTTCACTAGGTGGGTAGAGGCCATCCCAATGAAAAAGGAAAATGAGGAAGTTGCCATGAACTTTCTTAAGGATAGACAATAGCAAGGTTCAGTGATCCTGCCAATATTACTATCGATAATGCCTTAGCCTTTATATCCCTTGCTTTGGAAGAATTATTCTTCAAGTACAGGATTGTCCTGCCTCACTCTTCCAACTACTATCCCCGAGGAAATGGACTGGCAGAATCGAGTAATAAGAATCTGATGAATATTGCCAAGAAGATTGTAGGAGAAAACAAGAAATCCTGGGATAGTAAGATTGAGTATGCTCTATGGGCAGACCACATCACGACCAAGTCTTCCACCGGAAAAGCCCTGTTTGAGTTAGTATATGGACTGGAAGCTAAAATTCCTATTAACCTTCAGATTCATCCCTCTGGTTCGCACAACAATACATGATTGTGAATGAGGCTCTACAAGGGAGGATTGACTAATTGATAGAACTAGATGAATCTATGAGTGCTTTGGATCAAATGGTACACAAACAAGAGAAGATTAAGGGAACATTTGATCACAAAGAAAGATAGAGGATTTTTAAGGAAGGAGACCAAGTACTAGTATGGGACAAAAGGAGGGAGGAACCAGGAATGCATAAGAAGTTTGATAGTTTGTGAATTGGACCCTACTGAATTGTGAGCAAAGCTAGTCTCAACTCATTTAACTTGGCTACACTTGAAGGGGAGAAACTATTGTTACCCGTTAATGGATACCTTCTCAAACCCTATTTCCCTGAAGAGACTTGACCTTGTAACATAGATTAGTGTAGTCTAAGTAGGCATTTGAATCTTTCATTTAATTTGTATATATGTTGCATCTTGCATTCATACTAGTGTAGTCCTCCATCTTTCTTGTATATATTGCATTCTCATTTGTATATAATGAATACATGTTAGGAAATTTCACTTAGTACTTGTATATTATTGCTTTATCATTTTGTAGCTTAGACAAAAAAAAGTATTTTCAACATGGTTTTGGATTTATCACTAACACCAGTGGATCACATCCACCGGCAAATGCTTCTAAAGTGTTTTGTCATTTGAAGTGGGTAAAGGATTGCAAGTCTTGGACAAACAGAGATGTTGAGGTTCGCATGCACTATATGGTGAGCACATGTCCCTATGTTGGAGCCATATGTTATCCTCCCCCATGCATAAGGGTAACTAGAGGAGATCATGTCTTGTGGCCCATGTTAGCACTCTATAATTTGCCCAAGGCTGTGGAGGCAGTCACAGAGGAAACATCAAAACCGCTTCAGGTCAGGGATCTATCCCTTTGAGACTCAAAGAGGGATCTCTCTATCAAATTTAGATTTGTTTGAAATAGGATATTAGTCTAGCTATGCAGAATAGGATATGTTCTTGGAATTTTCTAGTTGAAGCAGCAAAAGAAGACCATTGGGCTATGGGTTCTGTGACAAGTTTGAAATTAAACATAGGTTTATAAGGTATTTCCACAAGGCAAGGTAATGCAGACGTTGGATTCTTTAGAAATAAAATGATGTAGAGAAGGAACAGACGAGATAATCAACTACAACAAAAAAGCATTCAAGAATTTATTCATTGTAGTATCAGAGGAAAACATTAAGATTCTCAAAAGCAGTGCACATAGTATCAGGGATAAATTATGCGTCAAATCTCCTTTTGAAAATTAGAAAGAGAGAAACATAATGAAGACTGAGTAGAATCACATTCAACGAAGAAATAAAACTTCACCAATCATCGACATACAGGAATCCTATGAAAAAATCCCTTTGTATTCCTAGTGAATCAGAAAAATACTACAGAGAATAGCCTTCCTAGGTGCCAGAATCAACAACCCTTTTACATTAAAATCATATGAATAAATAGGAGAGATCCCCCAACAATTTTAGGAAGTCGGATTCAACCGCCTCGGCCAAAAATAGCCACAAATCCCCAAAAATCATGAATTGTCCGCCATGAAAGACAGGTCGAATTTCTGCAAAAAAGGGGTCCGCACAGACATCTGTTTCTCTTCAATGCTAACACCAGGGAAAAAAATGAAGGCGGTTATTGTATATGGGCATGTGTTGGACAAAAATCTCCTTTGGTTTCTCCAAATTAGCCTCCATCTCTCCGTAATAGCTCCCGCAAAATCAGGATTGTATCAGAAAAATGAAAAACTAGAAAAAATGGTCTCGAAGATGGCTTCGATTCTCCTTGATCATGGAACTTGTGCAAAAACTAAGAGAGGTTTTTGTTCATCATCCTGTTACATAAAAAAACCTATTTCGGTTTTTAAAAATTCGTTTCATTTGCCCAAAATCCGCTTCAGAAGAAGACTGGTCAAAACTGGAAAAACAACGGTTTTGTGAAAATGGGGGAGGGCGGTTTTGGAGAAGTAAGTGGTATTCCGGACCCCCCTGAGGTGGTAAGTGGTATTGGGAGGGGGGGGTCCGAAATCACCAAGAAATGACAAGTGTCCCTCCCAATACCACTATTCTGGACCCCCCTTCGTTAAAGTTCGAAAAGCACGGGGGGGGGGGTCCAGAATTTTTTATGTCCGTGGATTAATTTTTGGGATGTGGGACTGTGAAGTTGGGGGTGAGGGGAAAATGATTTGACATTATATATATATATATATATATATATATATATATATATATATATATATATATATATATATATATATATATATATATATATATATATATATATATATATATATATATATA
>JZKD02S2153149.1:454956-467241 GCA_000966675.3 Picea glauca | reverse complement strand
TACAAAGTGTTCTTGTTTCGGGCAGGTACAACAAACTACTTCACAACCTCTTCCTTTCCTTAACCTAGACCAACCATTCAGTGATCAAGATAGGGGGAAGTAGGTTTGGCTACTAAACTTGCTAGTCAATCCCTGTCACCAGGGAAGCCTGCCATGTGGTGGACCTCTTCCATCACTAAATTAAGGGAAGACCCCTTTAAGGAGATAGTGGTAGCTTCTTCCATAGTTACTTGAGATTTGGGATCTTATGGTGGGATTTGCACAAGCACAAATCCTGTGATAACAGTTCTCTTTCACTATAATTGTACCATTTGTCTCCTATATATATAACAGAGACCTGGTCTTAGGATCATCTTATCTTGTCTTCTGAATTGGATACATTGTAAAAGGAGGTTTCTCTCTCAAAGTGGATTGTATTCATTGGTTTTTTATCATTCTCAAGGTGTTGGTTCATAACATGTTAGGGGAAGATTTGATATTGGATTAGGCTCTAAAATACTCTAGTAAGGCCTTGATAGGTAAATGGTAGGCATATTTCAAAGTGATCCCTTAATGCTTAGATACAAAAGGTATGGGATTTGTTAATAAGGTATGTGCCCACCTTTCGTTTATTATCAAGAGGATGGATAGGGTTTCTATTTCATTATGAAGGTGATTCTTTGAAGATTTTAGGATGTAGTTGGTTTTGGGGCTCAGTCTTCTTATTGTTAAAAGCATGGATGGCTTGTGTTGGTCCTAGATCGGAGGTGTTAAAAAATATCTTGTTGTGTCAAACTATCAAGTTTTCCCATGGAACTATGGCCAAACAAGGTTCCAAGGGAGATTGGAAACAATATGGGGAGGACATTAGACATTGACACATCCTTTAAGTCAAGTATATTTGGGATAGTGGCCCTAATTCTAGTCAAAGTTGATATCGATGAAGGATTGGCAAACTATATGGATATTGTGGTTGGTAGCTCGATCTTTTCTCAAACCCTAGATTATTTAAATTTTATGTTTAGATGTGCTCGTTGTCATGTTCATGGGCACATGGTGGAATATTGTACACTACCTTTCATCCAAACAGTCTAGAGGAAAAAACCAGTGGTTAAGGAGAAAGGTGAAGAAGATATATCAAAGGTTAAGGATCAGGCAGAAGCTCATAAAGGAGTTTGAAATATTGAGCCAAAATTGAAAATGGATAAGGCTCTACATAATGTCTCTTTAGAGAAAATTTATTCAATTGAAAAAAATGGTATCTAAGAAGGCTTATCTCTACTCTAGAGTAGAGTATTTGCAAGCCTAGAAGCACCATCTACAAACGATCATGTGCAACAATTAGTAGAGGTGAAGAATAAAAGTCCCAGCAAGTCCCATGAAATCATTACTAATGTTAATCCTTTTTCAAATTCATTAACTTTGAATGTTAAGGAAAAGGAGCCTTGGCCTATGTCTTTAAAAATAGTGTATAATCCTGGGGGGAAGCACTGAGTTAAGAAGCATTGTAGGGCCTCTTAATTAGGCATAAGAATCTTATCTCAAATCATGGAAAGGAGAACAGTAGCCCTTCCTCCAATTCTATTACTTCACCTAGTGAAGGCTCTCAAGATGAGGAAATAGTCTTGAGAATGTGTGGTTCAAGGAACAAATTGGAATCTAAAAAGGTTGTAGATACTAGTTAAGACCCGAGGGTGAAAGTCTTGTGGGGGGGAATGGATGTGAAGGGGATTTGGGGTTAGACCCTATTAGAGATTTTGTTCCATATTCTATTGGGAGGAATTCATTATTACATCATGCTCAAGAGAAAGCTTTAAAAGAGATACAAGGAAAGTAAAGATTAATTAAATGGGTCCTTTGAGTGAGACAAACCCCTAAGGGGATTGCTCAATTATTTTTATTTTTATCAATACAAGGGGTCTTGGGAGTCCCTCAAAAATATTGGCCTTGGCTCAATTAGTCAAGCTTTACAAGAAAAAGGTGATTACGGTGCATGAAAGCATGGGGGGAAGTCTAAAAGTCATTGGGGGGCTAGGAAAATTGTTCAAAGATTGTGATTTCCTAGCCATGGATGTTGTAGGAATGTCTAGTAGAGTTCTTGTTGGTTGGAAAGGAACCGTTTCTTACTTGATTCTATTGTTATTGCCTCGAGTATATGGATAGAATTCATGTTCAAAGAATTGGGTCAAAATATTTTAGTAATTAATTGTCATGGTCCTTATGATGAGAGACAAGGTTATTGGGATGTTTTTTTCTCTATGAAATGTGTCAAGGAGGAAAGGATCATTGGGAGGGGGGAGGGGAGAGATTTAAATTTTACTTTAAATAGAACAAAGGTGTGAGGAGAAGCTGCTAGACTAGATAGAATGGTAGACTATTTAAGCATAAGATTAGGGATGCAGATTTAGTGGATGTTCAGTCTATTAAACTCAAGACAACCTATAGAAATAATAGGGTTGGTCAAGCAGGGGTATCCAAGAGATTAGATAAGTTTTTGGTGTCATAAAACCTTTTGGTTGAAATTGATCGGACAAGGTCATAAGTAGAGAGGGGAAGGTTAAGGATTTAGAGGAAAAAAAGAGGAAGTTTCTTGATCGAAGAGAAGCTAATTGGAGAATGAGGAGTAGGGAAGTGTGGTTGGAAAAAGGTGATGAAAATACAAAAAAATTCCATTACTATGTTAATCAAAGAACGAGGATTAATATAACGTAGAAAATGAAGAATGAGATCCAGTTAAAAAATTTAATGAAATCGCAAATATTGGGGTATCACATTTCAAGGCACTCTATAAAGAGCCCAATATGGCCAACATAGTTGAAATCCTTAAGTTGTCCACTTACTTTCCCAGCTTTTCCATTGAAGAGAATAACCAAATGTTGATAGAAGAAACTTTCAAGGAGGAACTAGTTGTTGTGTTATCTTCCTACAAGAAGGATAAAATCCCTAGCCCGAATGGGTGCATTGTTGAGTTTTTTATATTTTTTTATGATCTTGTGGAGGAATATTTAATGAGAGTTTTGGAAGAAGTCGAGGGGACTAGAAAGGTGTTAGGGGCCTTCTACTCTACCCTCTTAGCATTGATTCCCAATAAGGATAACCCTAATTCATTTGATGAGTTTAGAATTATTTCCTTGTGCAATTGTGTATGCAAAAGCATTGCTAAGATCCTGGCAAGAGTTTTTTCAACAATGATCTCCCAAGAGTAGTTTGACTTTTTTAGCTGAAAGACATGCATGAAGCCAAAGGAGTTGCACAGGAAGAGTCTGGGCACAAAATAAAACAAATAAATGTCCAACTATGTTATTAAAAATGGATTTATCAAAGGCATCTCTTAAATTGATGCTTCTTCATGTTGGTTTTTCCCTTCCTATGGTGAAATGTATTATGTGTTGTATTTCTTTAGTGTCCTTTCTTGTTCTTATCAATGGTTTAGCGTCAAATGTTTTTATGCCCACTAGAGGGTTGAGGTACGTTTGTCCAATTTCTCCTTTACTTTTCTTACTTGTAGTTGAAGGTTTCAATAGAGCCGTCATGGATGAAAAAAGGTTAGGAATCATTACTAGTGTCAAGATTGTTAGGATGATTGTTTAACTCATTTGTTATTTGTTGATGGTATCTTGCTCTTTACAAATGGTTATGTCAAGTAGGCCAAAAAAGTGCAGGGTATTTTGGGAGTTTATAATATTGCTATAGGAATGGAAATAAGCATTCAGAAATCTCCCATATGTCTCAATGGTTTGGAGCAAGAGTTTGAAGTCATGATGATGGGTTTTTTTTTCCATACAAACAATTCAATTTTCATGATGGGTTCAAATATCTAAGATTTCTTTTAAATCCCAATGCGTATGAAAAGGGGATTGGGGATGGTAGCTAGAAATGATTGAAAGCATAGTTCACAAATGTTGTAACAAATGGTTGTAAAGTGGGGAAAGATTGACCTTAGTTAAATCTATGTTAAAATCTATACCAGTGTTTTCAGTCTCTGTGGCTTACATTCCAAAAGGTATCCTAAAGAAAATCAAGGCAACCTACTTTAAATTTTGATTGGAGGGGGGGAATGAAAATGAGAGCATTGCTCTAGTTAAATAGCAAGTGATTGCAAGATCAAATGAGGGGGGTTGGGGATTGAAGAACAGTAACTTGTTTGACAAATGTTTAGTAGTGTAGAGCTTGAGGAACCTTCTTACAAAAGGTATATAGAAGCCAATTATTAAGGAAAAATGTAAAAGACTAGGATTATTCATGGATTGAATTAGAAGTCAAAGGAAAAGCACTCGAAATGTCTCCATTCATTGAAGGCATTAATGGTGAATTAGTGAAAAATGGGCTCATAGTATCAAAACAATAATCTCACCAAATTTGAAGTTAGGCTATTCACTTAGCAAAATAAAGTACTCCTAAGACGATTATATCAATGTTGTTGGTATGGGGAACCACTGTGAATGTTGTTGTGCCAACACCCTATGTTTCCTTTATATGATATAGTGTTCTACTCAACCGGAATGTAGGTACCACTAGGGGAATGAGAGTTCTTCATCAACCTAAAAGCAATTGAGTTATTTATGTTGTATAAATTGAGTGGGAGGTAAACCCATCTACTTATAAATAACGATAAACTGAATGTTGTACATAACATGCAAAAGAGATTCTAATCTCTAAAGACTACAACACTTCGAATGTATTCTTATCATTAGAAATCTTCTCATTCCTGATTATATAAAACAATTAGTGCTATTGACATTATTTACTTTTTGCTTCAATTATTGGTATGCGTATGTTGTACTCTCTGATAAAGTTGCAATATGTTTTATTCTCGCTCTTAGGACAGAAACCTATAGTCGAACATGAAGGATATTCACGTAGTAGCTGGAGTACCAAGGGCAGTAAGCCATCACCTTAAAATATTATCCTTCAGATTTTCACTTACTAAATGGTCTTGCAATCAATTTGTTCAAATGAGATAACTCAACTATGTTGGACTTATAATGCACACCAAAAGCAAAAAGGTGTGAAAAAAAGGTTATGATTGGTCTAACTGCACTTTTGCATTTATAGCACAAGAGAGTCCTATAGTAAAGGCTTCTAGATAAACAATGTAACGAGTCAACATTTCAAACCCTCGATCTGTGATCCATCTTCAAGTTGGTTTGCATTGTCAGATTGTGAAGGGTGTGTAAATGTGTCTACACGTAGATATGGATAGATATAAGTTTCGTTCTTTAAGATCATTGTTATGAAAATTAATATTTTAATCTATGCTCTATTTTTTTTATTCCAGTAGTAAAATATGTTATTTTTTATTATTTCAGTAGTAAAATATGTTAGTTTAAGGTCGACAGTCCATTAGTGATATCTAGGTTAGTTTTGTTTGTTTATGTTGACCATGATGACAAGTGATAGAATACTTAGCATGAGGCTTTCCTCAAAGGCAACCAAGATGTAATAGCTAAAATAATAGAAATTGAATTTACCAGAATCAAGACTACAACCCGGGGTTGGGCAATCAATCCAAGATTGTGTGACAAACCTCTCGGCACTACACTGATCAGGGGTTAATTAATAGCAATTGAAGTTACTAGAATCAGGAGTGCAGGACCAGGTTCGGGGGCAAATCACATCCTGGGGTGACAAACAAAGTAGCAGAATTTAAAAATTATCATTCAGGGAAACATTAGAAATAAGGTTTTTGAGAAAATATAGACATGCAAAAATATGTGGAAATAAATACTTTTAAAACTACAAATATTTATTAAGTTAACCCTATAAAAGTGAACCTCATGGGAAAAACATGGTGATATCATATTAACACAATAATTTTATGATTTAATTTATTTTCCCCGCTGCCATTTAAGAGTTTCTGGTGAAGGATTCATGGCTGTAGCTGCTACAGCTGGCTAGATTTGTTTGGGATCTGACTGGGATCCATTCCAACCAAAGCATTTATTTTGAAAACTGAATCCCAGCATAATCCTGGCCCAAACCTGAATCTGTAGATTCGATCTGAACTCGATCCAGATCCAGCTTTCCAAATTGACAGAGCCAGTAACTTGATCAAAATACTTAATCCAAACACTGCTTTCTGTATTTTGGCTACTAAATATATAACTTAACCGTGTCAACTTGCTTCACACAACTAAGATATATACAGATGTTGTGATTTGTTCATATATTTTCACCCAAAAATGGTTACCAGGACCAATCTTGGGTATTATAATTTTTTAAGTACAAATATTTCATCGCACTCAGTAACTAGCAGTTCAACCCATCCATCTTTTTGTGAAGGCAATTGTTCATTCACGTCTGAAGAAAAAATCCTTTATGGGATAGACTAAATATATGTGCATGCATACATGTATAAGCAATGAGCAGTGAGAAGACTAAGAAAATATACTATTCAGGTTTAAGCCTTAATTCCAAAACATCTACATCCACACAATGGTAAACGTCATCCAGTTCTTCTTCCGATACTTGTTTTACAGAAAAATATCTGTGGGCTTTTTCTAAGAAGGTTTGTTCTGCTTTCCTGTTACGTCCATAAGCTAATAGAATTATTGTTTCTGTATCTGAGGCCATCTTTAATGTACTCAACAGTGAGTCCACTGCTTCAACACAGTACATGACATCAGTTGCAATAATTAGGTCAAAAGGGCTTACTAAAAGTTCAGATCTATTTCCCCAGACCAGTGGACATACAGAGACAGTTGTCTGCACTTTATTTGTCATAATATTTCTTTGCAAAAGATCAAGATTATCTGGAAAGTCAGTAAGCAGAACTGAAGAAGCACCAAGGTAAGCTGCAACAATGCCTGCACAAGATGGACAGTAATTGAAGAAGTGAAGTAACTTGTGAAGTGTTTAGCAACCATTACAAACATTGTAATTTAAGATTGAACAACAGTTACCCACACAAGTACATTAATAATTTAATTGGAACAGATTGTACATTGCTAAACCAGTCATCACAAGCATTGCCACTAGATGTTACAACTTACTACACAAGAAAAGCTCCCTACAGCTAATAACAGGAATTACAGCAAGTTTCAAGGAAGTTTTGTTATACCACCAATTTGGTCACCCCAGTGCCAAATTGATTTTGAGGCAGATACATACCCTCCTTGCAGCCATAAATGTGATTTTGAGACCTCCTGAGCTTTGTATGTGCAAAGTATCCATGTTTTGAACTGTACCCACGTCTTTCCTTTAAGCAACCCACAGGCAACCATCTGTAGGTGACCGCAGGTTGCTAACCAGCATACTATATATATGTGAGTATGTGTATATAATGTACAGTGAGTACGGGACCCAAGCAGGATAAACAGGATTGAGACACTTGTACATCCCAGCTCAAGACCCCAACCAACCTTAACCACCATTTGGCATTTCCCAATATAAATTGAGAGGTTGAGATTGGAAAAGATTAGCTTGACACACTTGAGAAGAAACTAGGAGGAAGTGCTTGATCGTGAAACTTTTGCTTTTGACAGGCCCATAATATCTTTGCAAGTTGTAGGTGTATGCTGCCTAAGGTTGTTTAGAACCTTTCTTCATGGCTCCCCTTGAACATTAGTGTAAACCCTTTGTGAGAGATAGCAGTTGACGGAGATCAAGGTGGAAGGAACCCAGGCTTGGGTGAAGAAGTCATCCTAAGCACAAACAGGTATAACTACATGCTGTGACTTCTTTATTTATGAAATGGAGGTCTCTCTTCCCCAACCCCCCACCCCCAAATTTAGAGTTATATGAATTCACATAAGCTTACAATTTATTTTAGTTGAATTCATGAAATTGTGTTCCTGTTTACAACATAGATCAGTATGCAATTCAAATATTGTTGCACTTTTCAACTTTTCAATTCGAATATAGTGGATTAGAACTGTTACCCACCCCCAGCCTAGGGGTAACTAGAGGAGATCATGTCTCATGGCCCACAATGAAGACAGTGATCTCGTTGATGATGATGATCAGCATGTCCACCATAGCAACCCAGCAGTCACCCCTCAGACTTGCCTCTTCTACTTTAGATCAGCCAAGCTTGTCACATCCAGTCAACTCAATGTATGGGAGATCGTAAGCCAGCATCACCATGAGGTATGTTAGTCACCCAACTGTCTCAAAACAACTGTACATTTCCAAATCCTGTGCAGGACAATTATTGAAATATGGAATAATAAGTCATTGTCCCCCAAATGAGGAAGATTCATGGGCCAAAGCTGAGAGATTGGCATCCTAGCTAACAAGTGAGATTTTTTTTCCATTCCGAGCATGATTCTGCATACAATGAAACAGGGAAAGTTCTTGAAGTGGAAAAATGGTCTGATATTAATTCGAATGCATGAAGGTGGACTCTGCAATCCGACAGAGGCCTTGGATTCAGGTACTTATGGCTAGTCTTCCAGGTAGAGCAAGCAGCCAAAGTTGTTTTAGAATATGGAACATGGTACATTGCTAGTTCTTTAGGATACCCAAAGTCCTGGCAGGA
The DNA here is from genome assembly GCA_000966675.3 of Picea glauca. Classification (NCBI taxonomy): domain Eukaryota; kingdom Viridiplantae; phylum Streptophyta; class Pinopsida; order Pinales; family Pinaceae; genus Picea; species Picea glauca. The sequence goes on along the minus strand of JZKD02S2153149.1, from coordinate 458,783 downwards.
TGATTTCAACCCTGAAAATGTAAATCAAGCACAATAACCCCTCTGAACAGAGTTCACCAATATGCCAATGCCGGCTAGAGAATGTTGAACAGAATAGCAGAAAGATTTCGTAAACCTCTTGTCCAAGATCAGGGTGTTCATACTTCCAGATCAAGTCCAAGAGTTTGTGTAGGTGTACCTTACAAGAAAGATTCCCCATCAAATAAAATATGCCACAGGAGCAAGAAATTTTGTCCAGAGACTAGGCCATTTAAGTTACATCCAGGTATGCTTTGCACGTCAGGATGCTAACCATCAAATCTGCAATTGTCCAAATAAGAGGGTCAAGCAGGAGAACAATGGAACCCAAGGGGATATATGAAGTGACATCAAAAGGGAAACAAAAGTTATGAAAGGGAACAAACGTTCTTGAGAGAGCAGGCACTAAATACAATGGCATGTCCCATAATAAGCCCCCAATGATTAAGGAAACAGAAGAAATGGACCGGCAGGTGCAAGTCATCAAGAAGAGGAAAGACCTGGTACAAGTTCAAGAAAACGCCTCCCTATACCCTCAAAGATGAGCAACGGCGAGAATGATGAGCATCATTTTACGTCTTGTTAAAATTAGCAGCATCAAGAGACATTCTCCAATGACAGGCCTTAAGTGGTCACCCTGAAGCTAGCCAAGGAGATTTGGAGAATCAACCAGTCTTGTGAGTCATGGCAAGAGTCAAGGTGAACATACAAACCTTGTGAACCAGGACAAGAGTCGGGACGAAGGACATGCTGCAAGAAACCTTATGAGCCTTGTGCAAAAGTCTAGGTAAAGTTTAGCAAGAGTCAGGACGAACGTACAAGTCCTGTGAGCTAGACTGATGTGTGAGATGACCTCCTGATCTTTGTTGTGATCTTCTAGGAGCTGGCCACTCTTAGTCTCACTTTAGCATTTGACCAAGTAAGAGAGTCAAATGACCACATGGAATAAAAGCTCTTTCCTCTATTGATGTAATGATGCAGTTATGAGCAGTTGAGGACCATGTAGATTGAGAGAAGGACAAGATGTGATTGCTAATGTTGTAATTAGTCCAAGAGACTAAGGTTTAAATGTTAATGGAGAATTAAAAGGCTAAAAGCCTAAGTTGTAATGTTATGTTAGTATAAAATGACATTAAGAAAAGGGGGGGCGAATTTTATGCCTAGACATAACAACTTAAACTGATGACCCCTTGGGGTTTCTAGAAGCTTGACTAAATCAAATAAAAGGACAAGGCTTGGCTTCTAGAAGTTCGACTTAACCTAAGAAGATAAGATTCTTCTAGAAGTTGGACTTAACCCAACTTGAAATCAAATATGGATGTTTCAAGAAGGTTGAGATAAACCATAAAAGGAAGAGAGAGGATCATTTTGCAAACACACAATTCAAGCATAGTTCAGATCTGCAATTCAGAGCTGCAGCATACAGTTCAGATCCACAACATACAAGATCATATCCACAGCATACAAGATCAGATCTACAGCATGCAATATCAGATTTATAGCATGCAATATCAGATCCACAGCATACAATATCAGATCCACAGCATACAAGATCAGATCTACAGCATACAGTTCAGATCTACAGCATACAAGATCAGATCCACAGCATACAAGATCAGATCTACAACATACAAGATCAGATCTACAGTATTCAAGTTCAAATCTACAGTATTCAAGTTCATATCTGCAGTATTCAAGTTCAGATCTACAGTATTCTCCAGATCTGCAAGCAGCACAAGTGTAAAAGTCACTAGTTGTCCTCTCTCTTTGATATTTGTACTGTAGCACCCTATTTAGGGATTGTACCTGCAAGCTCATTAATCAATAAGAGGAAAGATCTTTGCTGGGGTTTTCTCCCTTATTGGGTTTCCCCACGGTAAATCTATGTGTCCTATTGTGATCTTGTTTATTTAGCTACTCTTGTCTATTCAGTTCTTCAGTATATTGTGGTTTAAAGATTTAATGTGTTGAAAAAAAAGTTAAATATCTCTTCTATATGAATCAAGCTTAAAATTTAACATGGTATCAGAGCTTTGGGTGTAAAGAGCTCAGTTTTGCAGCGCTTGAGCCTACACAGATCCAGGAAGAAGCTTGATCCAGATCAGCGTAAAACAAGTTTATAGAGATGGCGTCCTCTTCTATCTCAGTCAGAACTAAAGACAGGTTAGAGGGAGCTTCAAACTTCAATGTTTGGAAGCTCAGGGTTATGAACATCTTACAGGAACATGAGCTAGATCAGTTTGTAACTTCAGTTGTAGAAGAGCCTACTTCAAATGTAGGAAGAGCAGCCTTTAGGAGGAACCAAGCGAAAGCAAAGACGATAATCTTTGATTCAGTGAAGGACAGTATCATTCCTGTAATGACTCCTCTTATGACAGTAAAGGAATGCACGGATACATTGGTCAATCTTTATGAGAACAAGGCTCCTAGCCAGAAGAGAACCCTGAAACACAAGCTCAAATATTTGAAGATGGAAAAGGGAGAATCGGTTACATCCTTCTTCTCAAAGATAGCTCAGATCCGTGATCAGTTATTGGTTACTGGAGTTACAGTAGATGATGACGACCTTGTCCAAGCCATCTTTGATGGGCTTCCTCCATCTTGGGAAACCTTCCTCTCAAGCGTAAGTGGCAGAGAGATTCAGCCTAGCTTTGAACGCTTATGGCATGATTGTCTTCAAGAAGAAAGTCGAATGGATACTAGAAGTGATCCTCCCAAAGAAGAACACCCTACCCTATCCACCAAGTTAAGGGAAGAAAAAGATCTTCCTCTCGGAAGGGTTTCCAAAAGAATTTTCAAAAGAAGAACTCCAAAGGAGCTTTCAGAGGTAAGAGTTTTGACATTTCAAATGTAAAGTGCTATAATTGTAATAAAATGGGCCACTTTGCTAGAGACTGCAAGTCAAAGAAGAAGGGTAATTACAAGAAATGGAAGCATCATGCGTCCACCGCAAAAGATGAAGAATCCAAGAAAAAGCAAAAGGGGTCTCCTAGTGAAAAGGAGAAAAGGAAGGAATACTATTTGGTATCTGCTTTATCAGGATCATTGACTACTGGACGAGACACTTGGCTAGTGGATAGTATGGCATCCAAACATATGACAGGGTACAAGGATATTCTTTCTGATTTCAAGAAAAGGACTTTTTCATATCAAGTAGAACTTGGTGATGATAGAAGCTGTGAGATCAAAGGCATTGGTTCTATCTCCTTTTAGTTGGAATCTGAAACCATCTTTCATGTTGATGAGATCTTATATGTCCCGGGATTAAAGAAGAATCTCCTATCTGTAGCAACTCTTGAAGACAAAGGTTATATAGTAACCTTCATGGAGAGGAAAGCGTTGCTTTGGCCCAAGGATGGTCAGATGAGTTCAACCAAGATTATTGGGGTGCAAGAAGGAGGACTTTATAAAGTCCCGGGTCATTTTATACAAGCGCTTGCTCATGATACAACTAGCTCCAGTGAATTATGGCAGAGAAGATTCGGCCACTTGCACTACAAAGCGCTTCCAGATCTAAATCAATGGTAAGTGGTATGCCTCCCATTCCTTCTGATAAAAATGAAGTATGCAAAGGTTGTTTGCTTGGAAAGAGTACAAAGAAGTCTTTTTCTAGCAGTGATAATAGAGCTAAAGAAATTTTAGATCTTATGCATTCTGATATCTGTGGACCTATGTCATCTCCTTCATTAAGCGGTTTTTTGTTGATTTTTCACAGTGTTTTCTCACCCTGCAATTTATCCCAATCCCGGTTTCAATCACACCTTATCACTCCAAAATGTTTAATGCCCTTTTCCCAATATTAATGAAAT
>JZKD02S2153149.1:434616-449482 GCA_000966675.3 Picea glauca | reverse complement strand
CTTTATGAAAAAGACCCACTTTTAAGTTGTGGACCACATTCCTAGGTAAAAGATTAAAAACCCATAGGAACCACTTGTCCAAGGTACAAATCTTCATTAAAATTCAACATTTTTTGTACTATGTAATCTTTATTGATGACTTCTCTAGAAAGTGTTGGATTTATTTTTATAAGGACAAAAGTGAAACCTTTGAAAAGTTTAAGGAATTCAAGGCTCTCATAGAAAACCAGACAGGCAAACAAATCAAGGTCCTAAGAACAGATAATGGGTGGGAGTTTGAGTCACATTATTTTGAAGACTTTTGTAAAGAATCAGGAATCAAAAGATAGTTGATAGTGCCCTATAATCCTCAGCAAAATAGTGTTGTTGAGAGAAAGAATAGGACTATTCGTGAATCAGCCAAACCCATGATGTTTGACCAAGATCTACCCAACTCTCTTTGGGCAGAAGCAACATCTACCGCAGTATATGTACAGAATAGGTGTCATCATGCAATTCTGAAAGATAAAACTCCTGAAGAAGTATTTACAGGAATAAAACCAGAAGTTGGACATCTTAGAATATTCGGCGGCCCTGTCTACATACATGTACCTAAAGAAAAGAGAACCAAAATGGAACCCTCAGGAAAGAAAGGGATCTTTGTAGGGTACAACAAAAGTTCTAAAGCCTACAGAATTTACATTCCAGGTCAAAGACAAATAGAAGTAAGTCGAGATGTCACTTTCCATGAAGAAGTTGCCTTCAGAAAGTCTAGAGAATTTCAGTTAGACACTGAAACTGAAAAGCCAGCTTCCCCTTCAATTGAGAGTTCAGATACAGCTAGTCAGAGGGAGGAAACTCATTAATGTTTAATAGATGTACCTTTGGAACCTGTTGAGACATTAGAAATATCTCTTGAAGAACCTCCTGTCAAGAGAAAACCAGCTTGGTTCAAGGAAACCATGCAAGAAGATGAAAAGATTGCAACCCCTAAAGGAACCTTCAGAGAAAGTAAAAGACCTCACAGGTATGGTGGATATGTTGCTTTGGTAAGTAACATTATTGATTATGAACCTACTCTGTTTGAAGAAGCTGACAAGTTACAGGTTTGGAAAGATGTTATGCTAGAAGAATACAGGTCCATTATGAAGAACAATGTTTGGAAAATCGTACCCAGATCAAAAGAAAAAGTAGTTGTTTCCTCCAAATGGATATACAAGATAAAGCACGCAGCCGATGGTAGTATTGAAAAGTACAAAGCCAGATTTGTTGCCAAAGGTTTCTCACAAAAGGAAGGTATAGACTACGATGAGACATTCGCTCCAGTGGCCAGGTATACTTCCATTCAAACAATCATTTCTTTGGCTTTTGTACTTGGTTGGAAATTGCACCAAATGGACATAAAAACAACTTTTCTAAATGGAAAAGTAGAACAGGAAGTCTTTGTGGAACAACCTGAAGGGTTTGTATTGCATAGCAAGGATTCTCATGTATGTAAGCTAAGAAAAGCATTATATGGTCTTAATCAAGCTCCTAGAGTATGGTACGAAAGAATTGATGGTTTTCTAAAAGGCTTGGGTTTTCTTAAAAGTGATGCTGACGCTAACTTGTATTTTAAAGTTACCAGGAACCAGCTTATCATATTAGTGCTTTATGTGGATGACCTCTTCCTTACAGGAGATGAAGGTCTGATAGCTTGGTGTAAGAGGGAGCTCACCTCAGAATTTGAAATGAAAGATTTGGGGTTAATGCATTACTTCATTGGTTTGGAAGTCTGGCAAAGACAGGATGAAATCTTCTTGGCACAAGGAAAGTATACAGTAGATGTACTGAAAAGGTTTGAAATGTTGGAATGCAAAGCTATGACAACCCCCATGATTACAAACTTAAGAAAGCTGCATGATTCAGACACAGGATCAGACTTGGTAGATCCCACCATGTATAGACAACTTATTGGGTCACTCATGTATATGATTCACACCATGCCTGATATTTGCTATGCAGTCAGCACATTGAGCCAGTTTATGGCTGAACCAAGACAGAGACATTGAGTGGCAGCTAAACACATTTTGAGATATCCCCGGGGGACCATTACTTTTGGTCTAAGATATACATCTAGTGGTGGTATATTTCTGCATGGTTATGCAGATTCTGACTAGGCTGGAAGCCAGTGAACAGAAAAAGTACTTCAGGCTACTGCTTCGGTCTAGGATCAGCTATGATTTCATGGTCAAGCCAGAAACAGGGATCTATTTCCCAGATCACAGCCAAGGCTGAATATATTGCGGCCAGTTATGCCAGCAGGGAAGCAGTATGGCTCAGAAAGTTGATTTCTAGGATATTCGGTGATAGGATAGAGACTACAGTTATACACTGTGATAATCAAAGTTGCTTGAAGCTTACAGAAAATCTGATAATTCACGATAGGTCCAAGCATATTGACATGAGATACCATTATATCAAAGACATGGTCCAAAGAAAGATAATCAAGCTACAGTGCAAAGCAACAAATGAGCAGGTATAAGATATCCTGACCAAGCCATCGCCATTGAAACAGTTTGTGCACTTGAGAGGCAAGCTTGGAGTTGCAGAGAATGCCTCCCTCGCTAAGAGGGAGTGTTAAAATTAGCAGCATCAGGAGACATTCTCCAATGAGAGGCCTTAAGTGGCCACCCTGAAGCTAGCCAGCGCGATTTGGAGAATCAACCAATCTTGTGAGTCATGGAAAGAGTCAAGGTGAACGTACAAACCTTGTGAGCCAGGACAAGAGTTGAGACGAAGGACATGCTGCAAGAAACCTTGTGAACCTTGTGCAAAAGTCATGGTAAAGTTTAGCAAGAGTCAAGACAAACGTACAAGTCCTGTGAGCTAGACTGATGTGTGAGATGACCTCCTAGTCTTTGTTGTGATCTTCTAGGAGTTGGCCACTCTTAGTCTCACTTTAGCATTTGACCAAGTAGGAGAATCAAATGACCACATGGTATAAAAGATCTTTCCTCTATTGATGTAATGATGCAGTTATGAGCAGGTGAGGACCATGTAGATTGAGAGAAGGACAAGATGTGCTTGCTAATGTTGTAATTAGTCCAAGAGACTAAGGTTAAAATGTTGATGGAGAATTAAAAAGCTAAAAGCCTAAGTTGTAATGTTGTGTTATTATAAAATGTCATTAAGAAAAGGGGGGGTGAATTTTATGCCTAGACATAACAACTTAAACTGATGACCCCTTGGGGTTTCTAGAAGCTTGACTAAATCAAATGAAAGGACAAGGCTTGGCTTCTAGAAGTTCGACTTAACCTAACAAGATAAGATTCTTCTAGAAGTTGGACTTAACCCAACTTGAAATCAAATCTGGATGTTTCTAGAAGGTTGAGATAAACCATAAAAGGAAAAGAGAGGATCGTTTTGCAAACACACAGTTCATGCATGGTTCAGATCTGCAATTCAGAGCTGCAGCATACAGTTCAGATTCACAGCATACAAGATCAGATCTACAGCATACAATATCAGATCCACAGCATAGAATATCAGATCTACAGCATACAAGATCAGATCCACAGCATACAAGATCAAATCTACAGCATACAGTTCAGATCCACGGCATACAAGATCAGATCTACAGCATACAAGATCAGATCTACAGTATTCAAGTTCAGATCTACAGTATTCTCCAGATCTGCAAGCAGCATAAGTGTAAAAGTCTCTAGTTGTCCTCTCTCTTTGATATTTGTACTGTAGCACCCTATTTAGGGTTTGTACCTGTAAGCTCATTAATCAATAAGAGGAAAGATCTTTGCGGGGGTTTTCTCCCTTATTGGGTTTCCCCAGGGTAAATCTCCGTGTGCTATTGTGATCTTGTTTATTTCGCTGCTCTTGTATATTCAGTTCTTCAGTATATTGTGGTTTAAAGATTTAATGTGTTGAAAAAGAAGTTAAGGATCTCTTCTATATGAATCAAGCTTAAAATTTAACACGTCTTAAAAGAGGTAATGCCAATCAGTTGTACCAAAATGTTTGTTGTCAGACAATGGTAGAAGCAAGTTGAAAACTGTGGCCATGCCTACAGGAGTGACTGCAAATGATGGGGGTAGTAGGAAGGCATTTGTACATGGAATGTTTGATAATGATGGCAGAGTAGCAGCACGTGAGAGAACAGCAGCATCTGGAAAGTTGGATGGGGATATGGAAAATTGAGTATGCATTTAGAAAGATTGGCTGCATCTACAACAGCCCGGAAATTTGATGGAGGTGGGAATAGGCTAATTGAAGGCCAAAATAGTCCAGGAGAAAAAGGAAACAACGCAGACAAAAGACTGTGTTGGAGAGAAAACAGGTGAATATGGAAGGGGGATGAAGCAGATTGAACCCTCGGGATGGATCAGAACTGAAAATAACCCCAAATATTGTGCACGCATTGCAGACTGCAAAGAAAACCCAACTGTCTGAAAACAACTGTACATTTTCGAATCCTGTACAGGACTATTTGGTAGAAGATTCAGTGAACCCCCAATGGATTGATTCTATTGTGTCTTCCCTAACCAAATATCCAACTGCAAGTGAAAACCTCCTGGAATTCCTTGGACTCGTTGGAAGAAAAGTTTGAACAGGATTACAATTATTGAAATCTGGAATAGTAAGTCATTGAAATGTCCTCTAATGAGGAAGATTCATGGGCCAAAGTTGAGAGATTGGAATCCAAGCTAACAGGTGAGATATATTTTCCACTCCGAGAATGATTCTGCATACAATGAAACAGGGCAATTTCGTGAAGTGGCAAAATGATATGATGTTGATTGGAACACATGGAGGTGGACTGTACAATCCTACAAAGGCCTTGGATTCAGGTACTTATGGCTAGTCTTCTGGACAGAACAAACAGCCAAAGCTGTTTTAGAGTGTGGAACATGGTACATTGCTAATTATTTAGTATATCCGCAATCCTGGCGGGATAATTTCAACCCTAAAAAAGTCAATCAAACACAATAACCGCTCTGGATTGAGTTCGCCAATATGCCAATGCCGGCGAGAGCCTGCTTGAACACAATAGCAGAAAGATTTGGTAAACCTCTTGTCCAATATCAGGGTGTTCATACTTCAAGATCAAGTCCAAGAATTTGTGTAGGTGGACCTTACAAGAAAGATTTCCAATCAAATAAAATATGCCAAAGGAGCAAGAACTATTGTCCAGAGACTACGTCATTTACATTACATCCAGGTATGCTTTGCATGTCAGGATGCTAACCATCAAATCTGCAATTGTCCAAATAAGAGGGTCAAGCAGGAGAATAATGGAACTCACGGGGAAATATGTAGTGACATCAAAAGGGAAACAAAAGTTATCAAAGAGAGAAAACCTTCTCGAGAGAGCAGGCACTGAATACAATGGCATGTCCCATAATAAGCCCCCAATGATTCGGGAAACAGAAGAAATGGACTGTCAACTGCAAGGCATCAAGAAGACGAAAGACCTAGTACAAGTTAAAGAAAAAGCCTCCCTGTGCCCTCAAAGATGAGCAATGTTGAGCATCATTCTAGGTCTTCAAAGAGGTAATGTCAATCAGCCACACCAAAATGTCTGTTGTTGTCAGACAATGGTAGAAGAAAGGTGAAAATGGTGGCCATGCCTGCAGGAGTGACTACAAATGATGGGGGTAGTAGGAAGGCATCTGTACATGGAATGTTTGATAATGATGGCAGAGTAGCAGCGTGTGAGAGAACAGAAATATCTGGAAAGGTGGATGGGGAGATGTAAATCTGAGTATGCATTCAACAAGATTGGCTGCATCTACAACAGCCCAGAAATTTGATGGAGGTGGGAATCGGCTGATTGAAGGCCAAAATAGTCCAGCAGCAAAAGGAAAAATGGCAGACAAAAGGCCGTGTTGGAGAGCAAACAGGTGGATATGGAAGGGGGTAGAAGCAGATTGGACCCTCAAGATGGATCAGAACTAAAAACAACTCCAAATATTGTGCACGCATCGCAGACTGCAAATAAAAAAGCAACCCAACTGTCCATTCCGAATCCTGTGTAGGACATTTTGGGAGAAGATTCATTGAACCCACAATGGATTGATTCTAGTGTGTCTTCCCTAAGCAAATATCCAGCTGCATGTGAGCAAACCTCCGAGAATTCCTTGGACTTGTTGGAAGAAAATTTTGAACAGGATGACAATTATTGAAATGTGGAATAATAAGTCATTGAAATGTCCTTTAACGAGGAAGATTCATGGGCCAAAGCTGAGACATTGGCATCAAGCTATCAGGTGAGATTCTTTTTTCATTTGGATCATGATTCTACATACAATGAAACGGGGCAAGTTCTTGAAGTGGCAAAATGGTCTGATGTTTGCAACGCATGGAGGTGGACTCCACAATCCTACAGAGGCCTTGGATTCAGGTAATTATGGTTAGTCTTCCGGAGAGAGCAAGTTTCCAAAGTTGTTTTAGCATATGGAACATGTTACATTGCTAGTTCTTTAGGATATCCACAATCCTAGCGGGATGATTTCAACCCTAAAAATGTTAAATTTATAAGCAGCTGCAAGAGCCATTCTCCTGGAGGATGGCTAAGACCCTAGACGAGATCTAGGGCCCCCAGTGCACTCCTGGGGTACTTGGTCTGGGACCAAACAGTCAGTGCCATGGAAAAAGACCCTTGTGAGGGCCCCCAGTATACGACTGGGGTTCTTGGTGAATAACCAAGCAGTAAAGAACCCTGAGAGGGCCCCCAGTATACGACTGAGGTTCTTGGTCTAGGACCAAGCAGTTAAAGCCCCTAGATAAGCCTAGGGCCCCTGGAAATGTCCAGGGTACCCATGCATACGGCATGGGTTGATCCTTGGTCTTTGACCTTGGTGGATAAGACCCCAGAAAAAGTTAAGGAGCTACTTGATCCTCTATCAAGTATTTGATGGTACATGACCTTCCTTAAAAAAGGACATAACCACATGAGGGATAAGTCCCATATGCAGTGATGATAAAGTAATAGGTTCACCATGTGATATGAAGGAATGAGTATTGCCACCTTGCAAACCCTCTTTTACCCTTGATGATAAAGTAATAGGTTCACCATGTGATATGAAGGAATGAGTATTGCCACCTTGCAAACCCTCTTTTACCCTTGCATGTTTGGTTTGGGGTTTTGTTGTCTTACTCAAAGGTTAAAATTAAAGTTAAATTAAAATGTTTATTATCACATGTTTAAATTGAAATTTAAACATGTTATTTTAATTGTTTTTAATTTAACCCTTGCCCTAGCCTAAATACTATAAATTAAACCCCCCCCCTCACCTTTCTCTCATTCTATTATTCTTGTGAGCAAGCGCTGATCTATCTCTCTCTAGCTGCGGCCTCCTTGTGTTTGCTGTGGATGTTCTCTAGCTGCGGCCTCCTTGTGTTTGCTGTGGGTGATCTTCCAGCACCGGCCTCTTCTTGTTTGGTTGCTGTTTGGAGTGGCTGCTAGGTGCGGCTCCCTTCTTTTGTTGCAGGTTTGGGGTTATGTGTGGCAGCGGGTCTTCTTGAGGACTGCTAGAGTGCAGCCTATCCTTGTGTGAGCCTTGTGCAAGGTGCGGCACCCTCCTCCTTTCTGCTGTGAACAATTTCTAGAGGTTGCGGCCCCTCTATACTTTTGCTGTGTGGGCAATTCACAAGGTCTCAGCCTCCTCCTCCTTCTGTTGTGACTGAGTTACTAGGTGCAGCCTGCTCCTGTCTGCTGTGTGGAGAACCTCTGAGTTTGCAGACCTCTTATTAGAGTGAACCTGTAGGGTGCTATCTGCTTAGGCATACCTATAGGGTTCAGTTTTATCCTCTGCTGAAATAAGGGTTTACCCACAGTCCTGCATTCAGTTCCTTTGTAACCTCTCCTAAAGTCTCTTGGGGTAAGGGGTTTTACTGTTTGATATTCTGAGTGAGGGTTTGGGCATTTATAACCTCTGTTGGGATTGGTTTTCCTTCCTGTGGCCCTTGTGCTTGGTGGCAAGAAAGATCTTTTATTCATTGGCATTGAGATCCATTATAGATCTATGAACTGAACCTTTGTCTGAGCATATAAAAGGGTTCTGCATCTCCTATGGTTATTGCTCTTCTTCAAAGGTAAGGTTGCTGTACCAGGTAAGCAACTTACTCATCTCTCTCAGATTTGGAATTGATTTTACTACAGAATTGTTTAATCTAGTTAGCATTGAGTAAATCTGAAGATGTACTTTGAATTTACAAGTTATTCTATTGTGTAATGATCAAACTAAGTTGTTAGATCTGAAATCTGTGTATAGCCTTATAGATCTATTGTACTATTCAGATCTGTTCACTGYTACATTAGATCAGAGTACTATCTCTTTAGATCTGAGTTTCTATTCTCATTAGATCAGAGTTTCTCTTATAAGTTTATTGMTGTCTATCTTAGATCCAAATTCTAAGTGTTCTATCTCTGTTGATTTATAGATCTAGCTGTTTTTTATCACTGAAATCAAAAGATACTATTGTTTTGCAAATTTACCCTAATTCTAACAAAAAATCTCAATCAAGCACAATAACCCGTCTGGATTGAGTTCACCAATATGCCAATGCCGGTGAGAGCCTGCTTGAACACAATAGCAGAAAGATTTCATAAACCTCTTGTCCAAGATCAAGGTGTTCATACTTTCAGATCAAGTCCAAGAGTTTTTGTAGGTGGACCTTACAAGAAACCATCAAATAAAATATGCAACAGGAGTAGTCCAAAGACTACGCCATTTAAGTTACATCTAGGTATGCTTTGAATGTCAGTATGCTAACCATCAAATCTGCCATTTTCCAAATAAGAGGGTCAAGCAGGGGAATAATGGAACCCAAGGGGAAATATGTAGTGACATCAAAAGGGAAAGAAACGTTATCAAAGAGAGCAAACCTTCTTGAGAGAGCAGGCACTGAATACAATGGCATGTCCCATAATTATTAATAAGCCCCCAATGATTCAGGAAACAGAAGAAATGGACTGGCAGGTGCAAGGCATCAAGAAGAGGAAAGCCCTGGTACAAGTTCAAGAAAAAGCCTCCCTGTGCCCTCAAAGATGAGCAAAGTTGAGCATCATTCTAGGTCTTAAAAGAAATAATGTCAATCAGCCGTACCAAAATGTCTGTTATTGTCCGACAATGGTAGAAGCAAGGTGAAAACTGTGGCCATGCCTGCAGGAGTGACTGCAAATGATGGGATAGTAGGAGCATATGTACATGGAATGTCTGATAATGACTGCAGAGTAGCAGCATGTGAGAGAACAACAGCATCTGGAAAGGTGGATGGGGAGATGGAAATATGAGTATGCATTCAACAAGATTGGCTGCATCTACAACAACCCGGAAATTTGATGGAGGTTGGAATAGGCTGATTGAAGTCCAAAATAGTCCAGTAGCAAAAGGCAAAAAGGCACACAAAAGGCCATGTTGGAGTGCAAACAGGTGGATATGGAAGGGGGCAGAAGCAGATTGGACCCTCAGGATGGATCAGAACTGAAAATAACCCCAAATACTGTTCATGCATTGCAGACTGCAAAGAAAAGAGTGACCCAACTGTCTAAAAACAACTGTACATTTCCAAACAATGTGTAGGACAATTTGGGAGAAGATTCAGTGAATTCTCAATTGATTGATTTCTAGTGTGTCTTCCCTAAGCAAATATCCAGATGCATGTAAGCAAATCTCCAGGAACCTTGGACTCGTTGGAAGAAAAGTTTGAACAGGATGACAATTATTGAAATATGGAATATTAAGTCACTGAAATGTCCTCTAACGAGGAAGATTCATGGACAAAGCTGAGAGATTGGAAACCAAGCTAGCAAGTGAGATTTTTTTCCATTTCGAGCATGATTCTGCATACAATGAAACACAAGTTCTTGAAGTGGAAAAATGGTCTGATGCTGATTGGAATGCATGGAGGTGGACTCTACAATCCTACAGAGGCCTTGGATTCAGGTACTTATGGCTAGTCTTCTAGACAAAGAAAGCAATCAACACTTTTTTAGAATATGGAACATGGTACATTGCTAGTTCTTTAGTATATCCACAGTCCTGGCAGGATGATTTCAACCTTGAAAATGTCAATCATGCACAATAACTCCTCTGGATTGAGCTTGCCAATATGCCAATGACAGCTAGAGCCTTCTTGAACACAATAGCAGAAAGATTTCGTAAACCTCTTGTCTTCGATGAGGGTGTTCATACTTTCCAATTCAAGTCCAAGAGCTTGTGTAGGTGGACCTTGTTATCGCACAAGTTGTAGGTTGGGCAAAGCCCGACCCAACCACCAAAATGGAGACAACTTTGAGAACACCTACCCACTGTCACCTTAGGCAGGTATTCTCGTCACTTTAGAGATGATAGAATCACCTCAAGGGGGGAATCCCGGTGACCCTGGGGGGAATGAGATGAAAATTGAAGTGATGAAAGAAGGTTCCCCTATAGGTCAAGGTAGAAGATGTGGAGAGGCTTGGGAAAGTGTCTAAGTGGTAGCCAATGGTTTCCAAGAGATAAGAACAACTGTAAAGAGTGTTTTACCTGCCCGAGACACAAGAACAAGCCGAGCATATATGTGTAATGTTAGGTGGACAAGCAAGTTAAGCTTGTTGTTCCTAATTACAGCAGTAAGAAACAATGTATATCAGCAAAGAAATAATTATTAAAGCTTCCAAACAATTGCTAAAATTCCACTGAAAGATGCTAGAGATAAGTTAGATAAACACTAGTGATACTCAAGAATGAAAGCACAAGACTTTAGCAATGAAACAAGGCTGTAATAAAAGGTGTTTGCAGAGATATTTTGCAGTCTTATGGCTGTAGCAAACAAGTTGTTATAGCAGTAAATCCAACCCCCAAAACTCACAAAGAATCCACCCAAAAGTTGTGTTAGACCAAGTAGATAAATGTGGCAAATTCTAACGGTTGAAAAACAAGTTATAAATGAAAAAGTGTTAGGGTTTCTGCAGCCCTTATGGCTGTAGATGAAGATTTATAACAGCAACAAAAAGTACTTAGGTAAAGATGATGCCCTAGTGGCTCAATCAAGCATATAGAGAAAAGAATTGATTCCAACTTAGACAACCTTCAAATCATGAAATTTCATGTTAACCAATGCAGTATTTTATTTCTCCAATGCAATTATATTAGTGCCTTTAGCTATTGGGTTATGGAGTCAAGTAAATAAAGAGCTAAACAATGTTATCTCCTTGGGGGTGTAAACCCTCTTACTCCCCAAGGAAAGCAAATGTTAAGCTAGGAGATACTAGGAGGGTGTAAACCCTTTTACTTCTCCTAGTAAAACCTTGTACAACAAATAACTTCTAGACAAAATGATAGATAATGGTGGGGTTGTAAATCCTTATACTCCCCAAGAAATCTAGCAAATCAAACTTGTGACTAGCAATGAAGCATCAACAAGATAAATCCTTACCTAGCTCAAGAAACGACAAGACAAACCTCTTCTTACCAAGATAAATCCACCACACATGCCAAAGAAAAGCTCCAAGAAGGGTAGTGCACTACTTCTTCCACCAATAGCATAAAGAAACCAAGATAAAAAGCACAAGAGAGAGAAGGTTGCCCAACAAGGACACAAATTTCAGCCAAGTACTTCTCACAATTGGAGAGTTGTGTTATGAAATGAGATTCACATGATCTCTATTTATACAAAATGTCTAAAACATAGTTTGTCCACTTAATTAGGGTAAAACATAAGATAAGGGGTCAACAACCCTTATCTTACCCATTTACACAAAAAATAATATTTAATTTTCACTTTTGCACATTACAAACCCTAAAATAAGATGACGTCACCCCTTTAGGGAGACATTTTGGCACTTGGAGCAAGTTGTTGGAGTTGGGGAAACATGACTAGGCCTCCAAAGGCCACTTGTCATTCATCCAAGCCTCTTCTTCATGATTCAAAGCCTCCTTCCTTCAAAACGTGCCATGTGTCAATGAGCAATACCTCCATCACCACAAACCCTAGCCCTAGGTGACGTCAAGCCTCAAGAAGTGACGTTTTGCCCCTCCTAGGCAAGTCGTTTGGCATGTGAGGGCTAGGTCATGTCTTCCAAGGTGTCTTCTAGGCAATGTTGCTAGAGCGTGGTGCGAAGCAGGAGCGTTTTTAGAAAGCAGAGCGTCGGGAGCATCATTTTCAAAAAATCCTCGGGAGCGAAGCGTCTCGGAAGCATCTATTATATATATATATTGCGTTTATATTAAAAAAAACATGCAGAAAGACAAATTAGTTGCAGAATGTATGAAAACATGCATATTTGTACATTGTAACATTAAAATGGCATCCATAGTAGTAAGTAGTAGTACATCAATAATTAATCATTCGAGCATCAACCATCTAGAATCTAGCAATTACAAACTTACAAACACACATACAAATTTTTAAGCCATATAATAGAAAGTAGACCATTAAGTTATGGAATGAAATCAGTCATCTAGCAACTGTCAACAATAACATGAGTCATGACCAAATAGTTATAATTACAAAATAGGCCATCTACACTGAATTATGAAGATCGAAAGGTCCAAAACAATAAAGTTTAAACTGTGTTAGACTCTAGAGTCTAGTTGCTAAATGCTATGAATCTATCATCTATACACTGACATGTAAAGTAACGAAAAAGGAGAAACATCAGACAACTATTCCATCCTCCTTCCACCAACACGATTGTCGTGTGTGCCTCCACGTGGTGGTAGTGGAGGAGCCTGAGCAGGACGAAACTGTGCAGAATGTATAGATAAAGATGAAAACCCTACTGTTGGAGTCCTAAACAGGGGGACCAAGGACTGGGTAGTAGCTGGGGGTGGCATCTCAGCATGATCATCATCATCAAAAAGAGCATTCTCCAATTGCTCTAAAATCATTACCCGATCCTCCAAATTATCCTCCTCTAGATGGTTGTCCCAACGCTTCAAGTTTTTATCCTCCTTTGCCTCCTCACAGTAATGGGACAACAATCGCAAGTTGTAATGAACATAAACCAAGCTCTCTACCCAGCCTGCATTCAACCTATTTCTTTTGACGTTGTGGATGAAATTGTAGGTGCTCCAACACCTCCCTGCAGAAGAAGTGTTCACCACCTGTGAAAGCACCCGTGTTGCCAAACGTTGGAGTTGTGGGGTGCCACCGCCATAAATGTTCCACCACACAAGAAAACTCAAATTCCCTCGATCTCTTTCTGCATGGTTGGTCCCAAAGGCACCTTGGCCAAGAATGTACTGGCTCAATTGTCATCGTATCTTGTCACACTCCTCCTCGTCCAGGACCAATTTGTCTAATGCTTTCATATAACCTGCAGCAATTATAATTTATCATAAATAGAAATGAATTATGAATATAAACCACAAGTAGAAAATTGAAATGAACATAAACCATAAGTAGAAATTGTTTGAAAAAATTTCTACCTGCTTGAACCTCTGGATCTTGGTGTGGTTTTTTCTTGGTCCCACCACCAGGTGTTGGTGTTGAAAGCCATGATACATGAAAGTATTTTGGTGATAGCACGTATGTTAAGGCATGTAGTGGAATATTTAGCATTTCCCACCGTTTTTCCACTTCTACACGAATAAGGTTATACATGTTGACATCTTTAGGCTCAACAATGTCTTTAATCATCCCTAGAATGCTATCCATTTGCTCATACACCTCCCCAATGATCTGAAAACTTGATCATGTTATAAATTGACTTGGTGAATTGCAAAACATACCGAACCTGTGACCAAAACTAACTGTCAAGCACTATGTTCTTGACTGCTAATGCGCCTTCTTTATCACTGCTCAAATCATCCCATTCATCACTCATCACCATACCAGCCAAAGCTTGTCTCACTTTCAATAGGCGCCTAAAAGTGAGGTAATAGCTAGCAAATCTAGTTGGTGTAATCTTAAGTATCTGCAACCTGGAGTAAGTGCTATAGAAGTAATTGACCCTTGTATGCCCGGTGATATATTTGATGACTTTCTTCCCTCTCTTATACAACTGATTAATCCATCCACATTCTTTATGTTTGACAATATCATGCATCAAAAGGTTCAAGGTGTGCACCAAACACCTAGACCAAAAGATGTGTGGATGCATTCGCTCAATGATTTAACCTGCTCCCTTACAATTTGCTACATTATCAGTGATTACTTGAATCACATTAAAAGGGCCAAATTCATCAATTGTTTTCAACAAGAGCTCTGAAATGTTTTGAGAGGTTGCACTTATTGAAGAGGAGTCATGTGCTGCGAGAAACATTGTACCACTAGAAGAAACACCAATAACATTGATCAAATGTTGGTTTCTAACACTTGTCCAATCGTCCAATACAATGGATACCCCAACGTCAGACCATTCATTTGTAAACCATGAAAGACCAGCTTGAATTTTTTCTTTTTCCCTGTCAAGTAACACAGTTCTAGCTTTCTCATAGTTGGGGCTCTTGTATCCTTGGGGGGATTTTTCGTTGATGGCCTTCACCATGTCATGCCAATAGGGGGAGCGAAGCACATTGAATGGGACACCACAAGCATAGAGAAACCGTGCCACTTTTGCATCCACCTCATCCCTACCTCCAATATCAAAGAAATATCCTATTGTTCTTCTAGATGTAGAGGTTCTAGAACGACGAGGAGATAGAGATGTGCCACCAAATCTAGATGAGATTTCATCAGATTGAATCTTTTGTTTTTTACCATGCTTTCTTTGTGCAGCTTCCTCTAGCTTTATATATATTTGTCTCTATTCTTTGGATATGTTAGGGCAAACATTAATCCCAAGGGACCCCTTATTGTCATCACTCTCCATTATACCACAAAGATGCCTCCTCACACGGGTATATGAACTGGTATAAGGTTTTCCTTGATGACAATCATGAGGACATAAAAATTTAATGGT
>JZKD02S2153149.1:397037-411941 GCA_000966675.3 Picea glauca | reverse complement strand
GAGCCTAAAATGTAAGAAGGATGGATGTTATTTAAAACAGATTGGCAACACTAGATGCTGATACAATATTATGTAGTAGCATAGAAATCCTTACCAGCTAAGTGATCATCGATCATTATCACCAGGAGCAAGTGGGGATGGATGTAAATGTGTAATTCCTATTTGCGAAGGAAATTATGTATGGAGAAAAAGTGGCGTGTTATTATATATTATATATCACGTAGAAAAGATAGCTCATTACTTTAATAAAATAAAATTAATTAGCATAGTTCAGTTTAAAGTGGGAAAGGAAACGCCTAACCGTGTTTGTTTGGGTGGATATGTCAAAAGGAATTTTTTTAATCTTTTTGTGTGGGGGTGGAAAATGAATATTTGAAAAATAATAATGTGATTGTGAATAATTATGAAAATGTGATTAATTAATTTGAAAATTAATTAAGATTGAAATTTTTATTAAATAAATAAGAATATGTAAAGAAGAAAATTAACTAAGATTGAAATTTTTATTAAACAAGGTTGTATAGCAGCATTACTTATTGTTGTTGTTGCAAGATAGATAAGTAAAGCTCAGATTTATTGTGGGCTTTGGATTGTGGCATGGTAGGCTTGAGTTGAAATGGCAGGTTCCAAATTACAAAAATCAAGATAACGATTGAATTGAAATGGCAGGTTCCGAATTAAAAAAAAAAAACAAGAAAATGATTCATGGTCAAGGTGCCCAACAATCATAGTAATCACATTAATATTTAAAATCTTTCATCATTAAAGGTATTATTAATTGAGTTGTAGCATGAAAGGAGAGGTGGGACAATTTTTGTATCCAAAAAATGCAACAGTCTGTTTTAGTACAATAAATAAGAACATGATAAAAATATGTAATGAAGAGTGTTTTGTAATTTCAAATTATTTATATTTCTCAATAATTTTAAAATTAATGAAAATATATTTAAAATATATTGTGTAGTGCATTTATAAAAGTGGTTAAATAGAAGAAGCATAAGAATGTAAAGAAAAGGTTTTTGTTTCTTTGATATAAAATTGCTAATTGCTAATTCACTAATATGAATTAACTTAAAGTTGTGGTTTGTTATTGCTTGTTCATTCTTTAAGTAGACTTATATCTTTGAAGTATTTTCAAGTTTTATTTCCTAATGATTTGTTAAATGGTTGTGATTTTTTTTTCAAATTTTATATACCTTTTAAAAAATATGTAAAATATGTAGACATTGTAGACTTGTATGATGAAATGAAATTGTATTTAAATGTTATGGTGAACAAGTTACATTACACTTCAACCTATTTTAAATACACATATATTTACATGTAAATAAATATAGTGAGTGCATTTAAACATTGCAAAATAACTCTGATTACTATTAAAATAGTACAAATTAATCATATATATAAGAATATTTGTGACATTGACTACACCACTTAACATTTATGTTTTGAAACAAAATGTTTATGTCATCTTAGCAAATCTTTTCTTATCATTCTCATTGTGTCTCTTTCATGTATATGAATCATGAATTCTAAAAATTCTTTTAACTTAGAAAGCAACTTAATAGTTGGACACATGATAATGTTTATATAACAGGGAAAGGTAATCCATCTCCATCACTTCTAATTAAAAAAAATGAAAATAAAACAATAATTATTAACTTATTTAATGTTAGCATTAAGTAACAATTTCACTATTAGATATTAAATCAAACATTTTTAAAATAAAAAGATTATTGTTAAAAAAATATTTCAAAACTAATTAAACCAAGAATACATATCACATTTTATTAGTGATTTTTTATAATGCATGAAAATTTTAATTATAAACATTGTTTTTTATCTTAAGTTTGTTGAAAAAATAAGCATTACATCATGTTTCAGCAAAAAAAAACTAGAGGTTCATATAATATGACAATGAGAATGTCAAAGATGAATAAAAATAAGGGCTCTACCATTTTTTCAACCGCTACACCAAGTCATGTTATATTAATCATAAAACGTGTGTATGTGAAATAATTAAAAGCTTAGAGGTACATGTTCATGTAATATGGTCTTTTTAGTATTACTAACTAAATTTCAAAATACATGAAAGTGAGATGAAAAATCATGGTGTTTGGAAAATGATTTCGTGGAGATTAGTTTAATAGGATGAAAGCATAACTTCCATTGTTACTATAGGCATTTTGGTTCGATTGTAAAAATAACATAGATGTAGAAGACAGTATTTTTTTTTAAATACTAATATGAGCATAAGATTATATGCATGTACTCAATGTTACATTTATCATAGACTTTTTTAACAGGAATATTGACAACCATGAGATATGGAAGACAATAATATAAACAATGGTTTTAAGGAAGTATTCCACCCTACTATGAGGTGACAAATATATAAAATATGAAAGACATTTTCAACATTCATTAATAATTATATTAAGTGGGCTTGGAATAGCATAACAAAGACCCTTGGATATACAAAAGATAATTTTAACATATTGCATTTTATGTTATTGGTTTTCTTTTATAATATCATTTTAGAGTTGCATGTCTACCAAGTTTTGGCTTACATATGTATTTGTAAAATCGCTTTCAAATTTAAGACAATTGGCCAACAAGGATGTAAGTGGTGTATGACTAGAGAATTATAGAATGATTGTATTGGAATCAATCTCTTCTACAAACATGTTATCTTGGTAATTTCACATTAACAACTAGAACTCACTTACAGGTACATTCGAGAACCCTCCTCGGGGCTTCCCCTAGGTTTAACATGTGTGATGAATACACAAGATTCACACCATAACTTCAAGTTCACTAATATTAGTAATTATCAATTCCAACTTAATATCAATCCTAATATCAAAGAAACAAAAGCCAAAACAAATTTCTTTACATGCTTGTGTTTCTCATGTTTAACCATATTCATAAATGCACCATTCTCTATATTTTCATTAACTTCAAATTTTTTGAGAAATCAAAATAATTTGAAATTACAAAACACTATTGATTGCATATTCATATTTATTTAATAAAAGTTCTACTTTGAGAACATCCTTAATTTTCAAATTAATCAATTACATTTCAATGATTGATAATCACATTAAAAGGTTTTTTAAATATTCATTTTCCACCCCAACACAAAAAAGATTCTTTTGACATATCCACCCAAACTCTATTAGGTGTTTCATTTCCCCACTTTAAATTATGCTAGTTAATTTTATTTTATTAAAATAATGAACTATCTTTTTTATCTGATATATAAAGATCCATCTTAACCCCAGATCTATCAAGCATCGAGAGGGATCAAATCTCTCAAAGTGCAAACCTCTTTTAGAGTGTAAAACTTGAGGAAAGGTTTGCACCTCGAGAGGTTTGATCCCTCTCGGTGCTTGATAGATCTAGGATTAAGATGGATCTATGTTGGTTTATATATATATATATATATATATATATATATATATATATATATATATATATATATATATATATATATATATATATATATATATATATAATCTAAATTTATATACCCTTCCTCATTTTGAATGCTTATGTGCGGGAGGGGGAGGGGGGGAATTATTTCTCCAAAACGTAAGTCGAGGTGAAAATGTGTGCAAATACGATATACAAAAGTTAATTTTAACATATTGCATCTAATGTTATTGTTTTTCTTTTATAATATCATTTCAGAGTTGCATGTCTACCGAGTGTTGGCTTACCTATGTATTTGTAAAATCGCTTTCAAATTTAAGACAATTGGCCAACAAGGAAGTAAGTGGCATATGACTAGAGGATTATATAATGATTGTATTGGAATCAATCTCTTCTACAAACATGTTCTCTTGGTAATTTCACATTCACAACTAGAACTCACTTACAGGTACATTCAAGAACCCTTCCTAAGGCTTCCCCTAGATTTAACGTGTGTGATGAATGCACAAGATGCACACAATGGATTGTTATTCAAGTGATTTTATTTCGACAATTTCAACTTCCAATACCATCTTTTAGTAGTATATGAAATTTATAACTAGTGGAATAGGTGTGGTAGAATAGTTGCACAAAGAATTTAGGAACATAGAGCTTTGTGAGGGAGTGTTTGTATTGATGCATTTAGGCCCAGATGACATGTAGTGGCATGTATTCAATGAGAAGAATGAAAAAAGTTTTAATACAAAAAACCAAGCAGTCACCTACAAACTAGGCATTGGATAAAACATTTATAATGTTTCCATCGATTGTATGAACAAGATTTACCCAAGGTCCAACTATGTTTCAAAGTGTCTGCTACAACAACAACTACAAATTTTCACTAATATTTGTACGAAGAATGCATAACAGGGAAAAAACAAAACCAAAAATATTACTGTGTAAATTGTAG
This sequence comes from Picea glauca, assembly GCA_000966675.3. Classification (NCBI taxonomy): domain Eukaryota; kingdom Viridiplantae; phylum Streptophyta; class Pinopsida; order Pinales; family Pinaceae; genus Picea; species Picea glauca. The sequence continues at coordinate 407,557 of JZKD02S2153149.1, read as the reverse complement.
AAGGTAATTTATAAGATAATCTATGTGTAACATGTTAAAATTTAAGGGCAAAAAATATAGCTAGCTAAAACATAAATATTTATTTTAATTTCTAAACATTGGCTACTTGCATGTTACAATCAGCAAGACATTAAAACTTTTGATCCATAATCTGGTAGCATAAAAACAATAATTGACAGAACATTTACTTAGCTAAAACAAGAAACAATATTACTTGATATGTTGTTGTTATCCTCTTAGATATATGCTCAGAAAAATATTTAAGGGATCATTGATCAAACCCTCAGGGTAGATCTCATCAAGACCCTTAGAAAAAATTACCAAGAACAAATTTTAGGGTAAAATATCAAAAGAATAACCAGCATGCCAATCATCAAGTAAAAGGGTTGAAATAGGACACCATTGTCTAGTCTAGTGGTTGAAAGAGAGGCCACTAACAACCTTAATAAATTATGTCCAAAAAATACAGAATTGCTACAACAATAGACATAAGTATTAACGATTCAAGGGCTGCCCTATCAAACCCTGTTTAGTGTACTAAGAGCTGCAAGGTAAGGAAACATACACAGGTGACACCAACAATAGAAGAGGACAATGACATTATACACAGGGTGGCATCAGCAAGGAGATGAGGAGGGTCTCACCAGCAAGGAGAAGAGGAGGACGACACCAGCAAGGAGAACCAAAAACCTCAAACAACAACCAAGAAGAGACCTGTGGCAGGATGGAAAAGACCCTTAGGGGTCAATGGTAGCAAGAGGTTGGAGAGGTAAGCCCATGATGGCTTCATACACCAAGAATAACTATCCTAGAGGGGTCGCAACCACTCAACAATCTGAACAAGAAGGAGTCGCAGAAAACCTCAGATCGGAACTCTATTTATAAGAGAGTGTGTGTATAAAGAGTGAGGATAGGTCTCTTGTATAATTTTGGTAGGTAGGTTAGGGCTAGCATATTAGTCCTAACTTTAGGGTTTGGTTTAAACCTTAATAATTAAATAATTTAAACAAATAATATTTTATAACATAAAATATTAATTGTTAAATCATAAAAGTCAACAAGAAAAAAACAAGTCAAGGAGAGGGGATCCAAAGTCAAGGCATCTAGCTTTCTTTAGGAAGAAGCAAAGAACCAAACCAAAAACCCACGCAACAATTAAGGGGGACGTAACTCAAGCAAGGGGGGTTTCAAGACAAAGTCAACAAGGTAAGTTCTTCTTTAATGGCAGAATGTCAACGTGAGTCTCATGATCTATAACTTATAATATTTTATCATCCCAGCATACGAGGAAGATCAATTATGTGATTATTCTCTTCTTCTTAACTACTCCTAGGTCTCATGGACCATCCCGAGAGAGAAGAGGGTCACACATTATCTCAGCTTGGTACTTAACCAAGAAACAAAATAAAAGAAAAAGACGTAAATATCCAATGGGGTACCCTCACTTTTATATGGCCCTAAATAGAACTCATTTTCACATAGATTCTTCAAGGAGAAATGGGACTAAGTGGATTGGATTCAAATTTCATTTTCCACTAAATTTAAAATTAAATTAATTTAAAATCAACAGTTTAGATTTACCTTCAACCTGAAGCAACAACAACCAACAATAACCAATGACCCTTATGTCAATCGTAATGACTCTTAATTGTATAAGTAATAAGGTCGATTAGGATCATAAGCTTATCCATATTAACCAAGCAGGTGTTACTTACTCTATTACACTTACTTAACAAGATTAAATTAGTAGTAGTGATTAGCATGATTGAGTTATATGAGTACACATAACAAGTCAATAGTGATCTCAATACTAAGCGGGAAACAAACACATGTTAATTACAGGTATTGCTTATATGTTTACTCATAGTACAATGTACATATCCTTGTAGTAATGAATAGAATGAATCAATGGGATTACTAGTCAATAGCTAACATGTTGTAAGCTGTGTAAACTAACATGTAATTTGGCCATGTCCATGTACAAGGATAGGGTCGAATTTGACCATGTCTATGTACAGGGACATGCCCAAATTCAGCCATGTCCTTGTACAGGGACGGGCCCGAATTCGGGCATGTCCCTGTACATGAACAAAGTTGAATTTGGGCATGTCCCTGTACATGGTCAGGGATGAATTCGAGCCTGAAAACGTATTAAACATCATGATTTTTATATTGAAAAAAACTTTTAAACATTATGAGTTTATGTTGTAAAATTATTTTGAATAATAAATAAAAGATAATGACAACTAAATAACTCCACTCATTTTCATATTAAAAAAGAAAACTATAGCTAAATAAACAAGGGTAGCAAGGATGCTCATACTGCCTCCTAAGATTTTGTGCAGGAGGCAGTATAATAATAAGATCAAACACAGAATGTTGTGCATCTGTGTTTGTACACAAAAACACCCCACCGTCGGTGTGCCCCACGAGCTTTAGCGGAATGTTGATACACCACGTGAGGGAACCAAGAAGCAGAAGCAGAAGCTGCGTTGCGGTGAGGAAAGTGGAGCAGTTGGAGTTGAATTATGCCATGTGTATACCAACTCCGGAAGGGTTATTCAAATGGTTTGGAAAATTTTGCTATGGTTAGAATTCGGTGAAGTAAAATTTGTATAAAGGGCATAGTTTTCGGATATTTTTAAGTTCAAAGATTTAGAAATATGTAAAAGAGTACCATGAAACTATGCCAAACATCTTAGTTTCTACCAAATTTTTTGTCGAACCGAAAAATAAGTAATTTAAGATAATTTTTTATCCGTTGTGTCGTCACTGCCGCCCTATTGGAAATCACTCTCGCCACCGCCCCATATCTGTAAAACATGTCGGCCAATATATCAGGAATCCAAATATAGAAGACGTGGCGCCAATCCAGGAGTTCGTATTAAGCCTTGAACAAAGTGAATCTTCTAATAAGACTCTAAATGTATGGACGAATAAGATATGAGAAAAATATAATTTCTTATTATAAAAAAAATTTTTTTTACTATTTTGTATGTTCAACATAAGATTTGAGTGAATTTTTTTAAGTCAAACGAAAAGTAATATGAAAGTCAAAGCGAACTCATCGCTATATACTACCGGAGGCAGTACAATACTATGAAAACTTATTAAACATCATGAGTTTCATATTGATTTTTTTTCAACCATCATAAGAAGTTTTATATTGTAAAATGATTTGAATATTAAATGAAAAAGAATGATAGGTAAACAACTTCACTCTTTTTTACACTAAATTAAAGAGAATGATGCCTAAATAATGTGAAAACTTAATATATAACATGAGTTTTATATTTTAAAATGATCTCAATAATAAATAGTTCTTACGAGCCTGTCCATGTACATGGACAAGGCTGAATTAACTAAATAACTCTGCTCATTTTCATATTAAAAAAGAAAACTATAGCTAAATAAATAATGTGAAAACTTATTAAACATCATGAGTTTCATATTGATTTTTTTTTTAACCATCATAATAAGTTTTATATTGTAAAATGATTTGAATATTAAATGAAAAAGAATGACAGGTAAATAACTTCACTCTTTTTTACACTAAATTAAAGAGAATGACACCTAAATGATGTGGTAAGTTAATATATAACATGAGTTTTGTATTTAAAAATGATCTAATCAATAAATAGTTCTTACGGGCCTGTCCCTGTACATGGACAGGGCCAATTCGGCCATGTCCCTGTACAAGGACATGCCCGAATTTGGCCATGTCCATGTACAGGTACATGTATGGATTCGGCCCTGCCCCTGTACATGGACAGGGACGAATTAACTAAATAACTCCATTCATTTTCATATTAAAAAAGAAAACTATAGCTAAATAAATAGTGTGAAAACTTATTAAACATCATGAGTTTCATATTGATTTTTTTTAACCATCATAATAAGTTTTATATTGTAAAATTATTTGAATATTAAATGAAAAAGAACGACAGGTAAATAAATTCACTCTTTTTTACACTAAATTGAAGAGAATGACGCCTAAATAATGTGAAAACATAATATATATAACATGAGTTTTATATTTTAAAATGACCTAAATAATAAATAGTTCTTACGAGCATGTCCCTGTACATGGACATGACCAAATTCGATCATGTCCACCTCCTAAAACATAAAATATCTAAATAAATGAAATTTAAAATAATTTAAGAAAAGGGTTTAGAATTACCTTGAACCTGAAGCAACAACAACCAGCAGTAGCAAGCAACAACAACCAGTAGTAGCAAGCAACAACAATCAACATCAAGCAACAACAACAACCAACAACAACCAACGCCAACATCAACCAACGCCAACAACAACCAATGCCAGCAGAAACCACTACCAGCAGCAACCAACAACAACCACCAACTAACAACAACTAATAGGCTCTCAGCAGTTCGAAAAAGTGTCAAATGACCGATGTGCGAGGGATATATAAAATTGTTTTCGGTCGAAAGGTTTTTTTGAACGAAAATTGTTTTCGGTCGAAAGAATCTTTCGGCTGAAACGATGTTACCGGATGAAAAAATCCATCCGGCTTCTTTCGGTCGAAAAGATGTTACTAGATAAAAAAAAATTGTCCAACTAATATGGTACATGACAGTCGAGGTCGTCTTCACGGTACCATTTGATATGATGTCTAAAGGTTCAGCCGAAAGAATTAGTAGTTCAGACGAAAAAAGGTCACTAGGAATTTTGGAGACCCGAATCTCACAAAAGTGTTACCCACCTTCATGATTTTACCCTGTGAAGACCAAGAAAGCGAAATAAATAAAATTGAAATTAAATCTTTAATGAATTGGTTAAAAAAACTACAAGTACAACCCAAAAAATTAGTGTGGGGTTGTAAAGGACTATTATTGTTATATTTATAGTATAATGGAAATGAGAATAGCATTATGCAAATCAATAATTAATGATAAATTTAGAGTGAATACAAGTATTAAATCCATGTAAGACTAAGCGTAGTTTGTAATGTTCCCTAGCTTGACTAAGGTCCGTTACATGCAAAAAAACACATAAAATAAAATTTCATGTTAACATATCTTGTAGCTTACCAACTACAGAAAAACACACATATTTAACCATTTTCTGATAGCATTATTTAAATGCATGTACAACATGCTAACTAAAACGAATGCAACTAATAAATTCATCACAATGGCATATAAAGCATTATCATACACAATTTTAATGGACAACAATCAAAACTCATAATGCAACACAAAAACAAGATAAAACACTTATCTTTCTAAATAATTGTGTAACTAGCTGCTTGGGATGGACGTTCCACCCAACCATAGACTTGTTCCAGGTCTCAACAGCAAGTCACCCCCAAGCCAGGGCTAGGAATCCAAAAAAGAGGGTGTCTCTCACTGTCCACTCACAGCTCAAATAATCCCACAACCCACTGGCATTCTCCTATAACTATCTTGAATTTCCTCCAACTCTTTTGATCTCGACCTACCTAACCCAAAGAATGTACCCTTTCACTACTCTTAGTCCAGCAAGTGTCCCATTCATTTATTAGGTTCTCTCTAGCGCACATAACCGAGAATCTCATTACTGGGAACTCAAGGGAACTCGCTACTAGGAAAATACCAGGAAAACAACAACAACAATCTTGCTACTGTAATGCAACTCACATAGGAGTTCACTCTTTAGGCCTGACAACCTGGTTCTTCTACAAACTTGACAACCTGCTTCTTCAGTCTTCAACTCCAAAAACACTTCAAAATTCACCCAACCTTCTTTCTCTAGCTCTAGCGCTCTTCTTTTTCATATTCTCTCCTTTTGCTTATGGAAAAGATTGAATGTTTAAACTGCCTCCACTGGCCATATGAATTTCCTCTCTTTTCCCATTTGCTTGACTCACACTCATCCCCAAACTGATTGTACTCAACCCCGTGCTCTCAATAACTATGGGATGTGACTCCTCACACCCACCCTCTTACAGGTATTCAATGATTGGGTTGTTCCACAGTCAAGGGAAAATCGAAAGGTTCACTCAAAACATTAAAAATAGGAAAAGGATTTTGGGAATTAAACTCATGGATAAAACCCCCTTTCTAGACCCCTCCTCTCTTATGGATTACTCATCCCCCATATTTGTCCATGTTCCCCAACAGCTAGCATCACATTTTTATTTAATAAAATTCAAAAATACAATTCATATATTACATTGTCTGGGCCTTAGCCATTTATTATATCTACATTAAGCATTAATTAAACTAGGGATTATAGTGGGGATGTTACATCCTCCCTCCCATACAATTGTTTGATGTTCTCGGTGCACATCACTATTCTGATATACATGTAAAAATCTACAACATAATATTCAAAAAAAAAATTGCAATATGTTCACCCTCCAACAACGGTTCCAACCATAAAATCTTGTTCCTCTCAACCTATTGACCCAAGGAATGCGCCCCCTTAACTACTCTCAATGCATCGAGCTACACCATTGTTTTATCAAGGTTGTCAGTTCAGGTGACTAGGAACTCTGAGATGTGGTTCCAGAACTCTAACCACCAAAAATGGAGTATTTAATTTTTAGCTTACGTTTTCATTAAAATTGACCAAAAATTGTGGGTATTCCTCCCACATAGTTTCTTCATGCTCCCATGTTGCGTCTTCAAGATCGTAGCAGGTCCATTGAACCTTTACCAGGCCAATAGTTTTGTTCCTAAGAACTTTGACTTTCTGGTCCAGGATGTGTACTGGTTCCACCCAGAAATCTCCTTCGTGGTCCACCTGAATCACAGTCCAATCAATTATGTGGTTGAGGCCAGGTACAAATTTCTTTAATAATGACACATTAAATAGATTATTCACTCTCATGGATGTAAGAAGTACTATCATGTATGCAACTAGGCCTATCTTTTCTAAGATCTCAAAAGGCCCACAATATCTTTCTATCAACTTTGGGAAGCAACCCAATCTTAGTGAACTTCTCTTCACTTTCACTTTTGAAAATATAACACCTTTGGCCACTTTAAAATCTCTGAAAATCTTGTTATTTTCTGCATAATTTTTCTACCTGTCCTGGGAAGCCTTTAAATTCTTCCCGATCTTTATCATTTTCTCTTCCATTTCCTTCAGCAATCTGACTCAATGAAAACTATGTCTATTGGGTTATCCCACCTCACTAGTGTGTTACACTTCATGTCGCACAATGCTTCAAATGGGCTCATTTTTAATGAGGCTTGATAACCATTATTGTAAGAAAATTCAACTAAGTGGATGTAATCCTCTTACTTGGATGGCTAGTCCATCACATACATTTTGAGTATGTCTTCAATTATTCAGTTGGTCCTTTATGTTTTCCCATCAAATTATGAGTGATATGTTGTACTAAGATTTAAATTTGTCCCAAAGCACTTGAACAATCCTTTCCAAAAATTGGATGTAAACCTTGGGTTTCTCTCTAAAACTGTTTTCTTGGGCACTCCATGTAGCCTGACAACTTCTTTCATGTAGATATTTGTAGTATTTGTTGCCTTGTGTGTGGTCTTCACAGGAATAAAATGTGCATCCTTAGTCAATTTTCCCACCACTGCCATGATGGAGCCATGTTGCTTCATTGTTCTGGACAAATTTGTAATAAAAACAATTGTGACTACCTCCCATTTCCATTCTGGAATGGGAAATGGTTGTAACAACCTAGATGAATGTCTATGTTCAGTATTCACCTTCTGGCATTCTAGGAATCTGGCTATGTAATCAACCACCTCTTTCTTCATTCATTGCCAAAAGTATTGGCTTCTTACAATTGCATTTCTCTCAACACTATGCTTTTCAACTCACTGGAGTTTGGCACATACACCTCGCCCTGGTATACGAGAACTCCATCTTCCCTTACCTTAAAATCTTTAAATTTATGCTACAACTCACCCTGTTGTAATGTGCCTCTTATTTGCAAGTGCAATATGCATCCCATGCACTCTTCTGCTAAGTGCATCAATGACTTGATTCTATTTTCCTTTGATGTGTTTAATTTCAAAGTCATATTCACTACGAAATTCGAGCCATCTAGTTTGTCTTGCATTTAATGTGGGTTGTCCAAACAAATGTTTTCAGACCATAGTGGTTTGCCCTTATCTCAAATTTTCTCCCTGTGAGGTAATGTCTCCACATTTATAGCACATGAACAATGGTTGTTAATTCCAAGTCATGTGTAGCATAATTCCTCTCATGCTCTTTTCATTTTCGAGACTCATAGCATATCACATGATCTTTTTGAGTGAGGACTCCATCGAGCTCCTCCTTGCACACATCAGTTTTTGGGTATGTGTTATATTCTTTGCACAACTAGATCTAGTGTCCATGTTGCACCAAGTGTGTGGGGGGTTGCAGAAGGGTTCGAGGGAAGCGCCTCTAGAAAAAAAAATTGGTGGTTTTTGCATCTGGTTTTAGCAGTTTTTCGGCACATGGTTTTCGTCAATGGTTTTCTAATTCTTGTCAAGGAACGATTTTTCAGCATATGTTTTCACCAATGGTTTTCTAATTTTGGTTAAGGAATTAGCGTTGATGACTAATTCGGGTAAATAGATTAGGCGTTTTGGATGCCGCAAGATCCTATATATTGTATTGTAAACAATGAATATATATGATGAATAAAGAATTAGAGGTGGCACTCTAAATAGATTATTGGTTTTCTCAGTTTGGGTTTCGAGGATAAAATCTTTGTGTATTGTGTGTGTGCCATTGTATCTTTTTTGTTTTATTAAGAATCTATTTGCGTTAATTTATTGTACAAGGCTAAAATCTACATTTGGTATTAGAGATGTTATTGGATTCAGGGAGATGTCTTTGTGGCTAAGGGTTTGGCTCAGGTCTGTGATAAACCTTGTTATAATGGGAGATCTACAGTATCGATTCTTCAGGTGAAAAGAAATGATGAGTAGTTTAAAAATAGAGATCGAGAAATTTAATGGGTAAAGTTTTCATTTGTGGAAGCTCAATATGGAATATTTGTTGGTGGACAAAGATCATTGAATCGTTGTGGATCTAGGTACTGCACCTTCAGGAACGTCAAAAGAAGACTGGGAAAATTCGAATCAGAAGGTAAAGAGAACAATCCAATTGTGTCTCTGAGATTCAGTATTATTGAATGTGGCAAGGGAAGCTACATCCAAGGCATTATGGAATAGGTTAGGGGCTTTGTTTCAGTGAAAATCCCCGGTAAACAAATTGTTCCTACGAAATAAGTTGTACAACCTAAGGATGAAAGATGGAGACTCAGTGACAGAGCATATAAACACCTTCAATACTATGGTAAGTTAGATATTATCTATTGATATTAAAAAAAAATTATGAAGATAAGTGTATTAGTGTATTGTGTTCTTTACCAAACTCATGGGATAGTCTAGTTGTGGCCATAGGTAGTAATACAACTATAAGTTTTGATGATGTGGTCTCATCCTTATTGTCAAAGGAGATGAGGCCTAAGAACATGGAATGATAGAGCGCATATGCCTTATTTGCAAGAGGACGCTTCCAGGAAAGAAATAGATCTAAGTCCTCAATTGGGAAATCTTAATCTAAGGGAAGATCTAAATCTCCTAGGAAATTTGTAAAGGTATGTTGGAGATGTTGAAAAGAAGGGAACTACAAGAAGAAATGTAGATCCAAAAGTGTTGAGAGAGGGAAGGGATCTGATGATGCTCCTTCTATAGAAGAAAAAACCTTCATGGATGGAGGAGGGGATGTGTGCTTAGCTTCTTCAAGCACACATGCATATCATGAAGCATGGTTGATCGACTTAGGTGTGTCCTTTCATATGACTCCTCATAGGGAGTGGTTCTATGAATATGAAAGTTATGATGGAGATGATGTTTTCATATGTGATGACTCGACAACCAAAATCATAGGATGAGGAAAAGTCAAGTTGTAGCTCATGAGTGGAAGGATTTGAACACTCCCTGGTGTTCTGCACATCCCAATATTAGCCAAAAAATTGATTTATGTAAGCAAAAAGGAAGATGCAAGGTTAAAAATAGTGTTTGAGAAAGAAACATGTAGGATGGTTCGAGAAGCAATGGTGTTACTAAAGGGAGTTAGATTATAACTATGTATAAGCTGTAGGGAAGCACTATTAGTGATGGGTGCAATAGTTCCATTATTCCTGAGATTGGAGCTGAAGAACAAAAAAATCTTATAGTCTATAGAGAAAAGAGTATGTTGTGGCATCAAAGATTGGGGCATATCGAAGAGAAGGGCCTTTGAGTACTACACGATAAAGGTATGGAACATTTATCTTTCGATTTTGATTTCTGTGAACATTGCTTATATGGGAAGCATAATCATGTAAGAATCTCCTTTAGTGATACGAGGGAAAAGGGAATTTTACAGTTGGTTCATAATGATGTGTTTGGACCTGTGTTGGTTCCATGTAATGATCCCAAGCCATTATGCAAGGATCATCACTGTTTTGGTGTCTTTTAAAAACTTTTTATGAGTGAGGTATTTCGTCAAACACTTTGTTGATCTACTTTTTAGATGTGTTTATATGTGTGTATGCA
>JZKD02S2153149.1:377418-395143 GCA_000966675.3 Picea glauca | reverse complement strand
AGCTTGGGACAAGCTAGGTGGAATCTTTCACCACCGAATCGTCCTCTAGGGTTTGTTAAGTCAAAACCCTCAAAACCCCCAAGAGATGGGCTCACTAGCTAAAGCCAGATATCAATCTGATAAACATACATGAATGATGAGAAGAGGCCCTTGCCTTTCCGTTATACTTTTGGCTCACCTTGTCCCTCCAAAGTGACTCTCATTTTATTAATAATTAATTAATTAATTAAATCACTTTAATTAATTAATTAACCTTTTTACTTCTAAAAAGCTCCTTATCTCTCCTTGTGGCTTCCCTAGCCACTAAAAGTCACTTCTAGCCATCCCATCATGTAGTGTTGCTCCTCCCGATTCCAATGAGCTATTACACTGAGAGGTTCCTCCAAGTAATGTGCCCAAAATGACCTCTTTAGTGAATTCCATTGACTTATAGCTCAAAATAGTCAAAATCATGGAAATCGTTGGAATGCAACGAAACCAAAGCCAACCTGTGCAGAATGGCTCATAATGATAGAATATGATCATCGATACAAGCTGGACCCCACAATGTCTCTCAAATACCCCTGTACTCTCTATAACATCCATCTGGCCACTCTGGTCATCATAAATCTCTACACTGGGATAATGTCCCAAAGTGGGGACATTACATTCCATCACTTGGAAAATCTGTGTACTATGTCACATTTATATATTACTTCTCGAGGAATACATGGATTTATTTCCTTGGGAAGAAATCTAAAGTATTTGACAGGTTTAAAGAGTTTAAGGCTCTTGTGGAGAATGAGACAGAGAAAATAATTAAGGTGTCCATGACAAATAATTTTGGACAATTCTATGGAAATGAATTTGAAGAATTATGTAATAAGTGTGGTATATCATGGCAAAATACTACTCCATATACACCTCAACATAATGGAGTTGCAGAAAGGATGAAAAGGGTGTTGATGGAAAAAGAAAGGTGCATTCTCAGTGATGTTGGGTTAGGACGAAAATTCTAAGCAGAGGCAGTGGGTACTGCATGTTACCTGGTCAATCGATCACCCTCAACAATGTTGGATGAAAAGACTCCACACAAGGTATGGAATGGTAAGAGAACCTCTCTGACACATCTCAGGGTATTTGGTTGTGATGCTTATGTTCACGTTCCGAAGAAAAATATGAGTAAGCTAGATAAAAAAAGGTTGAAAAGTCTATCTTTATTGGGTATAAAGATGGTCTAAAAGGTTATAATCTTTGGAACCCAGAAACTAAGAAGGTAGTGTATAACCAAGATGTGGTATTTAGAGAAATCAAAGAAGTTTTCAAATATGATGTCCTACCAAGGAAGGAAGAGCCAGAGAAAACATAGTTTGAGTTGAAAGATAATGAATCAGACTCTACAGAAGAACATGAATAAGAAGAAGAAGATCCTCATACTCTAGTATTTAGGAGATTGGTTCAGGAAAGAAGGAAACTATAAAGGTACTCCACCTTATTTATGTTCAAATTTTACTTTTTTTTGTTACTAAAGACGATCCTAGAATTATTATGGAGGCAGTGGATTCAGAGGATGGCAAACTCTGGAAAAAGGCCATGGTTGAAGAAATGGCAGCCTTATCCCATTGGCAACAAATGAGTGTTTAAGAAGAAGTTGAATGTAGAAGGAAAAGTGGAGAAATATAAATCTTGGTTAGTAGCAAAAGTTTATTCCTAGGTAGAGGGAATTGACTTTGGTGAAAATTTTTCTCATGTTGCCAAGTTAAATTCTATTAGATTTATTTTATCTATTGTTGTTGCTTTTGATTTTGAAGTAGAGAATATGGATGTAAAGACAACATTCCTACATGGGGATCTGGAAGAAGAAATCTACATGAAGTGGCCAAAAGGATTTGTTGTGAAGGGAAAGAAAGAGCTAGTATGCAAGCTGAAAAAATCCCTATATGGGTTAAAGCAATCACCAATGGTGTGATATAAAAAAATTAATACTTATATGTTGGGACTTAGCTTCACAAGGAGCAAAGAAAATAACTGTGTATTTCAAATTAATTAGTGATCATCTTATTTATTTGGTCTTATATGTGGATGATATGTTGATGATAGGAAACAACAAGGAGATTATCCAAGATGTGAAAACTCAGTTGTCCTTTAAATTTGAAATGAAGGATCTTGGTGCTGCAAATTTCATTTTGGGCATGGAAATTAAAAGAGATCGAACAAATAAGAAACTTGGGTTAAATAAGAGGAAATATGTCGAGACAATATTGTAGAAATTTAATATGTAGGAATGTAAACTAGTCAGGGTTCCTATTCCTGTAGGTGTAAATTTATCTACAGATCAACGTCCCAAGACATAGGAAGAGGAAGAGGACATGTCTTGTGTTCAGTATGCTAGTGTGGTTGGTAGTTTGATGTATGCAATGTTCTGTACTAGACCATACATTGCACACACAATGGGAGTTTTGAGCATGTATATGTCAAAACCAGGGAAGGAGCATTAGAAAACAATACAGAGGGTTTTCATATATTTGCATGGCACTACTAGTTATGGATTGTGATACGAAGGAAGACCGGGACTGGACAGAGTATTAGACATACATGGGTTTGTTGATGCAAATTAGGATGGAGATATGGATCATATAAGATATACAAGTGGGTATGTGTTTAACCTATTTGGAGGAGCAATCAGTTGGATGAAAAAAAGACAGTCTGTAGTGGCACTCTCAACTAGAGAAGATGAATACATGGTAGCCACTCATGCAAGCAAGGAATCAATATGGTTACAAAGATTGTGTTCGGGTATTAGGTTGGTACAACCAGCTGTAAGGATAGATTGTGATAGTCATAGTGCAATCTTTTTGGCGAAGAACATGACTTATTATTTAAAGAAAAAACATATTGATGTTCAATATCACTTTGTGAGAGACATGGTGATGCAGGAGCATCATCAACAAGGCACACGTGGAGAGACAACTCATCTCCCTAGCGTGCCTTTTTAATTACTTGGAATCTTAACCGCTGGTGTTTCCTGCAAACTTTTTGAACGGATTGAAAAACTAAGAAGATCAAAACACTTGGAAGTTGAATGATTGCGAGATATTTGGGAGTTACACTCCTATACTTTAATGTAATGGTGCTTAAGGGGTAGTTAGCTTCTTTCGAGAAGATAGGTAGTCGGAGGGAACCCTAGGGGATCTTTTGTATAAGTAGATGCATTGTATGCCTGAATGAGGTTGTTGCAGATAGGTAGGAGATTGTTGTGATTTAGTTGTTGTTTTATCATAGCTGTAGCCATTTACAATTGAATGAAGATAACATAGGGATATTGATCCAAATGTGTGTTGTTGTGTTGCTTAAATTTTCTCTGTTATTTTGTGCTTCATGAATGTATGAGTTATATTGTTGAACGTATGAATATGTGAAACATTAGATAGGTTTCACTTGTTTCTCTTCCACGAGTTTATGCAAGGAGTGTGTATTGTCCGCAAGGAGTGTGTTGACAGACTCTGATTCGACTCAGAGCTTAGAAGAGACAGTGTGAAGCTTTCATTTGTAAGGAGTGCAGAGTGTCTACAAGGAGTGCGTTGAAAGAGTCTTTTGACTCAGAAGCTCAGGAGGAGTAGCTTTAAGTTCTGTTTGAGAAGAAGTACAGAAGACCTCGTAAGGTGTGTGTGAGTGAAACATAGTTAAGTTCTTTTGTTCAAGAGGAGAAATCGGGTTGAGTAATGAACTGTTTCAAGGCGTGCATATTTTCCCACAAAGAAGTTGGGTTGAAGAGAAGACTTGTTGCAAGGTGTGCATAGAAGTCAAATTTTGACTGAGTGTCGAAAGGGCGATTTAAGGATTGGAAGTTTGAAGGAAGAACAAGCTTAGGAGAGATAGTGGACGAGAAGTATTCAATAGAGAGGAGCCCTTGAAGATTTTCTACAAATCAACGAGCAACATCCGTTCCAAGGAAGCAAAATTATTCCAAACCGTTAGATCTGGGAGAACTGCATGGAAGTTAGCCATGAAGAATTTCGGCACTTCGTGGTTCAGAGTGTTTTGAAGTATTAAGGAGTGGGATCGCCAAAGTCCGAAATCATGAAGTGATCCTAGTCGTTGTTTGCAAGAATGATACGTGGTAGCGGATAAGCGAGTTCAGGAGAGAAGAGCCTTGAAAGAATTTGCGTGAAGCAAGGCACAATATTCACGAAGTCACGAAGAGCGGATTAGACCTGGACCATTGGATCCAGAGAGGGCACATGCCGAAGATCCATGAGTTTCAGAGGAAGAGTCCTTCTAAAGCAGACAAAGGTGGAGGTTGCAAAACTCCTGAAGCCTGAGTAAGCGAAGTCAGTTGTGGTCGTTGATCTAGGACGAACTCGCATCTTTGGATCGTGCACTTCAGAGGAAGAGCCCTTCGGAAAGAACCGAGGATAGAACATCCAAAAATTCCTGAAGGCTGAGGTGTCAAAATCCATCTTAGATGCCCGCTTGGACATGACACATGGAGCATGGAGCTTTATTGTGGAGGTTTGATTCTCCGGGAGAAAGGATGTGGAGGAAGTGTTGACTGCAAGTCAATCAGAGTGGAACAAGGAGTGATCTCGACCATATATCGAATGAGAACATGGCACTCATACTATAACTTCGAAGAGGAAACACTTCAGGAGAGACGGTGTGTTGAAACTATTAGAAACCCCAAAGTTGAAGTTCCAAAGGAGATCACAACCGTTGGTTGTCGGAGGGAGTGTGAGTCGTAGATCTTGTTCCGGGTAGCTTTGCCAGTTCAAATTTTGGGTGAAAAGAGATTTGTTTCATCCAAGGGAGTTGGAGTCCGAAGTCATGAAGCTCTTAGGAGGTTTAGCCTCGGGTCATAGCCTGAGTTTACACGTGGAGAGGGGCTAGTGGAAGGAGCTAGCGTCTGTGGGCGTCAAGATTTTGAAAAAGTGCTAAGAAAGTAGGAACCGTGGTGTCTGTTGATCTGTGAACAAAGATCGATGGTGGGGAATCATTGCAGAGCGTGGAGGTGAAATTAGTGAACGTGCTAGTTCACGGTTCGCTATTCACCAACGTCGTTGATCTCGTCGTCAAGAGGGATCTACGTCCATGATTATATCGAGTTGGGTGAGCACTTTCTGGTTGTGGAGATAGATCTCTTCGATAAAGAGAGAGCACGTTGGCGTCGTGCAATCACTATGAACCATCGATCGATGAACAAATCGGTAATGACCAAATTATGATTGTGAAAAACTTGAGGGTGATAACAGGGCCTGTGTTTGGATCAGTTTGAGACTAGTAAGGTCTCGAGGAGCTAATCCAGCTTGAGGAGATTAAGATCCTAGACTGGGAGGTCATGCAACCTCGAGGGAGAGTAGGGGGGGTCTGCATCAAGTGGTATCAGAGCATAAATTTTTTCTATAGATCGTAGGCAAAGGTGAGAAGGTGAAAAGAGATAATTTGATAACATCAAATCGTGTCAGAGGTTTAAATTTCACCTGTAGACAATAGGTGAAGGGAGACAGAGTACTGATGATTTGTGTGAAGGATTGCTTGCAAGGAGTGCAACAATCAAGCAAATGGACAATCAATTGGACTGTAGGGAGAAGTTGGAGATGCTCTCGGTTATAGAGTAATCCATAGACTTGCTAGGAGGGATGGAAGAAAATGAAAATGGCTACTGAAAGCCATAAGAGAGGTCAAGACGCTGACCGCAAGCAGAAAAGCAAAGCAGAGATGGATCAGGAGCTCAAGGAGATAAGAGCCGAAATGGATAGGCTATCATTGAAGATGCAACAGAAGGCAAAGGTACACTGGAGGTACGAATGGCCTCTTAAAAGGAAAGCAAAATGGCCTGTTCAAAAGTTGTTGGTTAGAGAGAAACGACAGGTAATGAGGAGGTGGATGAGGGAAGTTGAAACGCTCAGTGACACAGGGAAAGTGGTTCACATCTGCGAACCACAAATTTGAAGAAGCCTCAGTGATGGGGAGGAGAATAGATCAATTGATCTCATGAATTGCCAAGAGAGCAGAGATGAAATTTCAGATTGCCAGGTGAGCAATAAGATGAGATCATCTGAAGATCTCATAGACTTCCTGGAGGACAGATATGAAATTTCAGATTGCTAGGTGAGCAATAAGATAAGATCATCTGAAGATATCATATACTTCCAGGAGGGCATAGATGAAAGTTCAGATTTCTAGGTGAGCAATAAGATGAGATCATCTGAAGATATCATAGACTGCTAAGAGAGCAGAGGTGAAGACCCAATTTTCCAGATGGGCAAGAGAGAAGATATAAACTCAGCTGAGAGTTCATATCAACAAGGAGAGATGATGGAGAAAGATCAAAAATGCATTATGATCATTGGGGGAATTTAGGTATTCATGGAAAGTAGCCCAGGTGAGGCTAGAGTATGTGTTGCAGATGCAGTAGTAGAAAGACAACCAATTGTGACTGTCATAGAGGAGGAGAAGAAGCAGATACTGAAGTCTGCCCCAGCAGAATAAGAGGAGCACACAGTTGAGTTGCTCATTCAATGGGATATGGAGTTGAAGTTACTAGAGGATTGGTTGGGCAATCCAAAACTAGAGAAGGACTGCTAAGAGACAGTCATGCAAAAAAAAAAGCAGAATACCAGCATGAGGAGCAGCTGGAGGAAACTGGAGATGTACCAACAGAAGAACTGACAAAAGTCAACTTGCCAGAGGAGGAAGATGAGCAACGACTCAGTAAGGAATCTGCAGAGTTGGAGTCTACAATGAAGTTGTACGTCAAGGCCACAAGTAATGGAGAGAGAGTGGGAGATCAGGTTTATCTACCGTTTACTGAACATGAGGAGGTGATTCAACAAGCACCCAAGAAAGAGGCCATGGGGCCAAATGCCTTTAAAATTAACAATGTTTTTGATGCAAGTGCAACAAAGGGAGGACAACCAGCAGAGATTTTCATGGAGGAGGAAGATCACACACTAGAATGTGCCTAGGAAATGGAGAAAGAAGAGAATTCAGTGGAATTGCTCAAAAACTTCAACAAGGGAGATGGACATGAGGCAACTTTAGAATTGGAACCTACATCAGAGGAGGAGGAGAAGATACAGACATTTACCCCAGTAGAAGAAGGATAAAATTCATAGGAGTGGCTTAGAAATTTCAGTCAGGAAGTTGAACAGGAGATGACTGTAGAACTGGAGTCTACAACAGAAGAGGAAGCAAACAACATAGATTTTGTTGATTTGTGTGAATAACTGGAGGCCTTGGAGAAAAGGGTAAATATGCAGATTCAACACATCCAATAGGTTAAGTTGGAAACAACAGGAGAAGATATCCAGTCTAGGGAGCAACTGGAAGGAGCTGGGAGTGCACCATCAGAGCTAACAGAAGTCAAACTATAAGAGGGAATAGTTGGACAACAACTCAGTGAGGAGGTTGTAGAACTTAAGTCTGTAGTGGAGTGGCAAGTTGATGCCATAGGAGATGAAGTCAACTTGGGAAACCAGATTGACCTACCCATTGAGGTGTGTGGTGAGAAGAAGGTGCAATAAAGCAGGCTGCAAAACAAAAACCAACCCGTAGACCAGCTGGACGAGGTGATTGAGGAGATAATAAAGATGATAGTGAAGTCGAAAAAGGAAGTTGTCAACATAGAAGGATGGGACATAAGAGAACCTAGAGGAGAAGTAGGAGAAACAAATCAAAGGAGTAAGTGGACAACTCCAATTTTAGGTTTGGGATCCTAGAGGATCTCAACAACATAGCAGAGGGAGCCATGAGAAGGAGATCGTGATTTTCCTAGCAGTGGAGTATGATGTAGGAGCATCGTCAGCAAGGCACACGTGGAGAGACAAATCAACGCCCTAGCTCGCCTTTTCACTTACTTGGAATCTTAACCGCCGATATTTCCTGTAAACTTTTTGAACAGATTGAAAACTGAAGAAGATCAAAATGCTTGGAAGCTAAATGATCTCGAGAGATCTGGGAGTTACACTCCTAGACTTTAATGTAATGGTGCTTAAGGGGTAGTTAGCTTCTTTCGAGAATATAGGTAGTCGGAGGGAACCCTAGGGGCCCTTTTGTATAAGTAGATGCATTGTACGCCTGAATGAGGCTGCTGCAGATTGGTAGGAGATTGCTGTGATTTAGTTGTTATTTTATCATAGTTGTAGCCATTTACATTTGAATGAAGATAACAAAGGGATATTGATCCAAATGCGTGTTGTTGTGTTGCTTAAATTTTCTTTGTTATTTTGTGCTTCATGAATGTATGAGTTATATTGTTGAACGTATGAATCTGTGAAACATTAGATAGGTTTCACTTATTTCTCTTCCATGAGCTTATGCAAGGAGTGTGTTGACAGAGTCTGATTCGACTCAGAGCTCAGAAGAGATAGCGTGAAGATTTCATTTGCAAGGAGTACAGAGTGTCCACAAGGAGTGCATTGACAAAGTCTTTTGACTCAGAATCTCAGGAGAAGTAGCTTTAATTTTTGTTTGAGAAGAAGTATAGAAGACCTTGCAAAGTGTGCGTGAGTAAAACATAGTTAAGTTCTTTTGTTCAGGAGGAGAAATCAAGTTGAGTAATGAACTATTGCAAGGCGTGCATAGTTGCCCACAAAGAAGTTGGGTTGAAGAGAAGACTTGTTGCAAGGTGTGTATAGAAGTCAAATTTCGACTAAGTGTCGAAAGGGAAATCTAAGGAGTGAAAGTTCGAAGGAAGAACAAGCTCAGGAGAGATAGCAGACGAGAAGTATTCAATAGCGAGGAGCCCTTGAGGATTTTCTACAAATCAACAAGCAAGATCCGTTCCAAGGAAGCATAATTAGTCTAGACCGTTAGATCTGGGAGAACTGCATGGAAGTTAGTCATTGTTGGCACAGGGGCAGACCCAGTGTTCAACGCTACAACAACGCACCAACAAAACCCTAACTACCAGCCCTTTCGACAACACCTGCGAAGCAGATGAAGTCTCACCCGAGGTAGAGGAAGGGGTGGTTGCAGAACTCAAATGTCTGCAACCTTAGTTGGGACACTGATCTATGATTACAACACCTTAACAGAGCACTTAGCAGTTATAGTTCACAATATTCATTTCACAGAGAAAACCCTAATTACAGAGCAACACAGTATTCAACCAGATCTAACATATAAACACACTTAGCATAAGGGTATAGATAGGATCTAACATTCATTCGCATTACTAAGCACTGAGCTACTATATCAAATGCATCTAAACATACATTACTACATTAATCATATGAACAATAAATAGTCACAATGCACAAAGCAACCATAACACATCATATACATGGTTCACCCCTAGCCCGAGGCTACGTCCACCAACTCTTCTTCTCTTTTATTATCTTGAGTCAATCAGCTACATGCACAGAGCCTCAAAATCCTACTTTGCATAGGACAGGAGATCCGCGCACGCTTTGCTGGATCCTCCTTCCTCGAGCTAGGTCACAACATAAAGCCTTTGCATAGTCTCTTACAGTCACTTGCACCTAGCTCTACAAACTCTCAACATAGCATACATAAAGCATTTACAATCTGTACTTAGCACTTAGCACGGTATAAAAAACCCTTCTCCCCCTCTTACATCGCCTAGAATTCTATTTATACATTACAAAAAGGGCCTAAACATGGGTAAACCCATGGGCCGACATCCCCATAATCGTTACATAAGCCCCAAACCCAAAAATCCCTAAAAATGGGTTGAGATCCCGCAATCTCTGCTTCGACTTGCGCTCTGCCTTCGACATCCTGTCGAAGTCCCAAAAGTAGGTCAAACATGACCAAGGATCCTCAAAACTTGGTCAAGGGCCAACAAGCCCCCAAGACTCACCTGTGACTCGTCTCGAGTCACTCTGATCTAGGTAGCTCTTCTTCAAAATCCTCGAGATTTGCTCAAGCTGCTTCGACCTGTTGTTGTGCCAAGGCCTCTTACTCGACGAACTCTTGGATAACTGCTTCATTGATAGGTCCCTCTAGGCATTGTTCAACTACAGTGACGACTTGTTCCAATTTTTCTCCTCGGCATTCAATCTCTGCGAATAATTGACAAGCCTCATCCTGGATTGGTTGGAGCCTTTGAGTCACTTCCATGACTTTGCTCTGAATGGTGTGGACCTGTTGTTGAGCAGTGCGTTGTTCTTGGGATCGTTTCATCCTCTCGACTGCTAACAGGGGCTTCAACTACGCCTGTACTATTTTTGCTTGTTTCTTTGCCTCCTGGAGTTGTGACTCCAGTGCCTTCAATTCAGGATCCTCAGTGAGTTGCTCATAAGTCTTGGTACTGTAATCACTTAGTTGTTTACATTGCACGACGAGGGCCTTGATTATCTGAACTGCGCTTCGATCAGTTGTTTCTCTTTGATCTCGCACATCCTGCGGAGTGTTGGGAACTGTTCATAGCTCCAGATCTACGATTCTCTGCTGAAGCTGTTGGATAGCTTCTGCAAGCTGCGCTACTTGATACTCTACTGGTTCTTCCGCTTTTTTCTCTAATCCTATCATAGAGCGAAGTGCTCTGTTGACTGCTTCTTTGACTCCGAGCTGCTCTGCGAGCAACAACTCTTTCTCTTGCCAGATTTGTGCTTTCTCCTCTTCAAACTTTGTTTGGAGAGCAACCTTCTCCTGCTATGCAACTCGACACTGCTCTATGACTACTTTTTGCACTTGCTTTAGGGCCTCTGTGGCATGTTCTATTTCTTCTTGTGCGACAAAGGTGAGCTTTGATCACATCAGCTAGTCTGTGGAGTTGGGTAGGCTCATCTCCCAACTCTGGTGCTTCTGATGGTGAGGGCCCAGTGGATACTGCGCGGCTGGATTGAAGGGCCTGTTGTACCCCTCTGAGTTCAACCTCGATTATGTCGTACATCTCCTCCTGCTCGGCTTAATGTTTCTCCAATACATCCTACGAGGCATCTGCTACAGCTACGATGATGAATTTGAAGTCATCAACCGTGAGCAAGGTTCGCATCGTGGTTTTGCTCACTCTTGAATTCTTCCGCGAGGTAGGTTTCATGGGGGAAACCTTTCTTTTCTTCAAGGGATCAACCTCATCAACAGGATCCCTAGGCGGTGTTACTTCGCCTTGCTTCTGTTGATCTTATTTGCCATTGGTATCTTCTCTATCTACTTCATCATCACCTCCTCATCCAGGTGATACTGAAGCAGTTTCATCTGATGCACTGCTCAGGTTTTTTACTTCTTTGATCTTCTTCCTTCTGCTGGTTCTAGGTGTGTTGTGTTCTTTGTGAGTGGCCTCTGAGCTGCCAATTAGTTTGGGATCAAACATTTCAACAGGGTCAACAGGGATAAGGAGGTTTGTTGACTAGTCCTTAGTTATCTCATCGAGGTCCTCCTCTATGAGATTATAGTATGACTGAAGCTTTTCTTCATGCTCATCTGCGTGCACAGTGATATAAATGAAGTGTCGATTTGTGTGTAAATTCATGAGAAGTATGAACCACTGTAGGGTGTTCGACATCATGCGAGGGACAACCTCGATAGCCCTCTTCAACTGGATATATTATGTGTGGAATTCTACATTTGATTGGCATTATTTTCCCATATCGCTCGAGTACCAGAGCGTGGTGAACTTTGCAGCGAGTGGCTTGAACGACTCAATGTCCAGGAAGGTCGCACCTTCTAGCATCTCCCAAATAGTAAACACTATGAGGATTAGGAGCCAACTAAAGTGGAACTCATAGCCCTGATCCTGAGCTTCACGAGAATCCAATTTCAGCTGGTTGACTAGATACTTCGCCCAGTTCATCTGGAGTCCTTCTACACATTTCTCGGCGAGGTCAACAATGAATCTTGTGACCTGTGTAGGTTTGTTCTTTCTCACAAGCTTTCCTGCGATCAACTGGTAGGCCAGGCGCACCGTGCCATTCTAGATGGAAGCTACCTTGTAGCCTCGCGTCCCCTTTTCTACATCACCATATGTGTCTTTGATCATCTGTGCCAATGCACGATCTGTAGCCTTCCCTAGGTAGAAGTCCTGTGGGTTGGGTCCCTGCATGCTCAATCCGGTGATACGATGGATTAGCATCGGATCGATTGTGATGCATCAGTCTAGCCATAGATAGCCTCCATGGTAACATGATAGTAGGAGATTAACACACGCGTTAACCTCCTGGTGCCTTCCAAAGTGTGGAATATTCATCACATTCAAGAGGGTGGACTGTGCGAGGTTCATAGTCCATGGTTGGGGGATTATTTTTGAGTTCTTCCCCTTTGTCCTGGTCAAATACTTGTAAGGAGAGAGCATGCTATAGTTCTTGCGGTCCCCTAGGTTGAAGTCATTGAATTTTAATGTCGCGATCTTATCTTGCTGCGCTCTAACTGCACGTATCCCCTTTGGGAGGTATGCAGTAACCAAGGTGTAATCAAAGTCTCTTGGGACACTGTCACGACTCACAACACCAATCAAAGGTGGGATTTAGTTGAGAAAGATAGTCGAAATTAACTTCACATTTTCCAAGTCATCTCGATGCTTGGTTCTTTTCTCTGCTGCATGTCTGTTATATATGAGCATTTAAATGACACTTAATGCATTGAGCTGATTCAAGGGTTGATTATTTCCATTAGATGCTATATTGTTCAGTGTTTATTGACAAGTAATATTATATGCCATTGCCATCATTGCAAACATTGACTTCGTCAATATTTACTGCTATTTATGCTCATATACATTGAATGTTGATAGTCCTTGATTAATGAAGTAATAACCACTACTGCATGTACAAGTGTTGTTGTTGTCTTGTCTCGCAAACATGTGCTTATTTTGTGGTATTTCCTCATTTGACTATCTTCTTGGCGGTAATCTGTGAAGGGAAAACTAGTCTTGATCCTTCAAGCTTTCAAACCCTTTTGATCCTTTTCCTTTCAAACCCCAGATTGCCAGGGACGTCTCCCTTGGGCTTAGCCACCCTAAATAGAAAGAGCCCCCCATCGAGGTGACAGTGGGTGGGGAAGCTCCTGTTACGCTAGTTTGACCCTTACCCTTCAGCTACTTGACCTTAAATACAAACTGAGCGATAACAAGGTCGAGATGGTCTAGATCCGCGAGCAGTCGACGGGGAGGCTTGCACTCCTCTCGTCGATGAAGCTTGAGCTCCGACTAACATCACCTTCTCATCCATAAGGTCGATTAGAACTTTTTTGACGACTTTCTCTGCGACACTGAGCTCATCCGACATGCATGCTTAGATCGGATAAATTAGGTGGATGAATGAGTGCTCAAAGCAATAGGACATGTGTCAATCTCAATAAACACAACATGGTAGCAAGGAGTTGGCTAGGATACAATTCACAAAAGTGTTTCTGGTGCAACAGTTGACACAATAAGTAGACAACAATGTAATAGATCTCTCCAACAGACAAGAGGCCTTCATCAATGTGGTTGAGTCCGTTGCAATGCGGTCCCAACGGTCTGATGGCGAGATTCATGGCCATAACTGCTATTCTAACTGTTTGGGGCATTGGACTAACGATTATAATGCTTTCAACGACTCTATTTCTTTGTCATGGTGAAGTGTCAGGTTGCGCTGTTATGATATCTCAGCAAAGTTCCAGTTTTGCAAACCTTCCTTCTGCGAAGTCCCTTCTGGAACATTCTGCCACTTTTCTATCTTTGCTCTCTTCTTACTAAGATTTCTAGCCTTCTTCCCTGTAATATTATTCTTGGTATTCCTCTTTCCATTTTGATTCTTATCTCCTTTTAGTGTAGTAACTTCATGATGTTGAGATTCTTTCATAGGGTTAAAGAGTAATACTTCTTCTATGTCCGGGGTAGGTGCTCCACTCTTCGGTGAGTCTTCTTGCGTTCTTTCAACTTTGACATCTAAGTTTATGGTTCTGAACAACTTTGATCTGTTCTCTTGTTCTTCAATCAAGTGCGCTATCCTCCTAGTCATGAAATCTTTTAATTCTTGCTTATTTTGTTCTAAGACTTCCTCTTCTTTTCTTCTGGCCTGATCTTTCTCAATCCAAGTTTTTCCTAGTAATATAAAAAATGGGGCATTGTTCTCATTAAATTTAACAACCTCAAAATCTTCCTCTATCAAAGTTCCATAAGCACTCATAGATATCTTGGTGAGTCTTCCATATAGGGTTATCATCTTTCCTCTAAATAATCATATTCCTCCCAATGAAGGAATCATAGCAGGCTTTCCCAAAATTTCCCAAGTTCTTTATGTCATGATATTCACCTGTGTTTCCTCATCCAGAACACAGTCAATGTTGAAGTATCCTATTCTTGTTTCTATGCATTCTTTTTCCTTGAAAATCTCTGATAAGTTGATATTTATGTGATCATTTAGGGTGTCTTTCATTTGTAGCAATACATTCTCTGATTCTTTCTGGGGTTTTTTCATAGTCTCAGTTTCTTGATCTTCCTCAGGGTTTTCTTGTCTCATATTCATTCTTTCAACCTTAGCAAGAATTCTAGGGTAATCCAAAACTTCATGATCCATAGCTTGACAACAAAGACAACTAGGTATTTTACCAAGGCATTCCTTAGCAAGATGTCTCAGTCTTCTGCAATTATAACAAAGGGTTAATCTTATTTTTCTTTGAAATGATCCCCAACCTTTCATGTATTGCACACTAGGGTCATAGTAGCTAACTTGCAATAAAAATTTTCTAGGGTCCTGCATCCATTTGTTAGTCCAAACATTCTTTCTATGCATATGAATAACATATCTTTCATTATTTCTATTAGATCTACTCATATCAAACCTTCTTTCATCTAGTTGTTTCCTATTTTTCAAGCTAGGATTTTTTTATCAAACATACCTAGATCCATACTTCTGAGACAAAAATTTACACTTATATTACCTTTTTCAATCAAAACTTTTCACCGTTCTTACCTTTAACAAAGCACAAAGCTTTAATATCTTACCTCTTTTATTCAGAGATAACTTTTCTTCTTAGCACAGAGCTTCACAAGTCAAGTAGACTACTGCACACTAAAGCAACAGATTTATGCACAAAGCTTTCTTTTCTTCAGTTCCCAACAATCACAGTTTTAATTCCCGGCAACATAACCATTTGTTGGCATAGGGAAATACCCAGGGTTCAACGCACCAACAACGCACCAACAAAACCCTAATTACCAGCCCTTTCGACAACACCTGTGAAGAAGATGAAGTCTTACCCAAGGTAGAGGCAGGGGTGGTTGCAGGACTTAGATGTCTGCAACCTTAGTCGGGACAACGATCTGTGATTACAACACCCTAATAAAGCACTTAGTAGTTATAGTTCACAATATTCACTTCGCAGAGAAAACCCTAATTACAGAGCAAGCAATATTCAACCAGATCTAACATATAGACACATTTAGCATAAGGGAATAATTTAGATATAACATTCATTCACATTACTAAGCACTAAGCTAATATATCAAATGCATCTAAACATACATTACTACATTAATCATATGAACAATAAACAATCACAATGCATAAAGCAACCATAACACAACATATACGTGGTTCACCCCCAACATGGGGCTACATCCACCAACTCTTCTTCTCTTTTATTATCTTGAGTCAATCAGCTACATGCACAGAGCCTCAAAATCCTACTCCACATAGGACATGAGATCTATTCACACTTTGCTAAATCCTCCTTCCCCGAGCTAGGTCACAACACAAAGCCTTTACATAGTCTCTTACAGTCACTTGCACCTAGCTCTGTAAACTCTCAACATAGCATGCACAAAGCATTTACAATTTGTACTTATCACTTAGCACGGTATCAAAAACCCTTCTCCCCCTCTTACATTGACCATAATTCTATTTATACATTACAAAAAGGGCCTAAACATGGGTAAACCCATGGGCCGACATCCCCATAACCATTACATAAGCCCAAAACCCAAAAATCCCTAAAAAGGGGGCGAGATCCCGCGATCTCCACTTCGACTTGCGCTCTTCCTTCGATAGCCTATCGAAGTCCCAAAAGTAGGTCAAAAATGACCAAGGTTCCTCAAAACTTGGTCAAGGGCCAACAACTACAAAGCATTTCGACACTTCGTGGTTAAAAGTCTTTTGAAGAATTAAGGAGTGGGATCATCAAAGTCTGAAATCACAAAGTGATCCTAGCCGTTGGTTGTGAGAAGGATATGTGGTAGCGGATAAGTGAGTTCGGGAGAGAAGAGTCCCAGAAGAATTTGCGTGAAGCAAGGTGCAATCTTTGCGAATTCACGGAAAGTAGAGTAGATTTGGACCATTATATCCAGAGAGGGCACATGACTAATATCCATGAGTTTAAGAGGAATAGTCCTTCAGAAGTAGACAAGGGTGGAGGTTGCAAAACTCCCAAAGCCTGAGTAAGCGAAGTCAGTTGTGGTCGTTGATCTAGGACAAACACATGTCTTTCGATCGTGCACTTTGAAGGAAGATCCCTTCGGAAAGAACCGGGGATAGAACATCCCAAAATGCTTGAAGGCCGAGGTGCTGAAATCTATCTTAGCCACCCACTTGGATAGGACACGTGGAGCGTGGATCTTTATTGTGGAGGTTTGATTCTCTGGGAGAAAGGACATTGAGGAAGCATTGACTGCAAGTCAATCAGAGTGGAACAAGGAGCGATCTCAACCGTAGATCGAGTGAGCATGTGGCACTCATCCTATACCTTTAGAGAGGAAACACTTTGGGAGAGACGGTGTGTTGAAACGATTGGAAAACTCGAAGTCGAAGTTCCGAAGGAGATCGCAACCATTGGTTTTTGGAGGGAGTGTGAGCCATAGATCTAGTTCCGGGTAGCTTCATTGGTTCGGAGTTCAGGTGAAAAAAGATCTGTTGCATCCAAGGCAGCTAGAGTCCGAAGTCACGAAGCACTTAGGAGGTTTATCTCTGGGTCACAGCCCGAGGTCACATGTGTGAAGGGGCTAGTGGAAGGAGCTAGTGCTCGTGGACGTCGAGATTTGGAAAAAGTGCTAAGAAAGTAGGAACCGCGGTGTCCGTTGATCTATGAACGGAGATCTACAGTGGGGAATCATTGC
Source organism: Picea glauca (assembly GCA_000966675.3). Taxonomy (NCBI): domain Eukaryota; kingdom Viridiplantae; phylum Streptophyta; class Pinopsida; order Pinales; family Pinaceae; genus Picea; species Picea glauca. The sequence continues at coordinate 378,168 of JZKD02S2153149.1, read as the reverse complement.
AGAGCGTGGAGGTGAAATTAGTGAATGTGCTAGTTCACGGCTTAATATTCACCAATGTCATTGATCTCGTCGGGAAGAGAGATCTATGACCATGATTAGATCAAGTTGGGCGAGCACTTTTGGACTGCAGAGATAGAGCTCTCCGATAAAGAGTGAGCACGTTGGCACCCCACAATCACTGTGAACCGTCGATCGATGAACAAATCAGTAATGACCAAATCATGACCGTGAAATACGTGAGCGTGATAACAGAGCCTGTGTTTGGTTTAGTTTGAGACTAGTAAGGTCTCGAGGAGCTAGTCTAGCTTGAGGTTATTAAGATCTTAGACCGGGAGGTCGCACAGCCTCGAGGGAGAGTAGGGGGGTCTGCAACACATGGTTGAAGAAAAGAAGGTGTTGGCGATGAAGGTGGACACTTTGAAGAATGTTGCATATTCATTAACAAAACATGTGAGTACTAAGAAGTTCTTTTGGTGTAGAGGATTTATGGGCATTCTTGCCCTAGATTGTTGACTATGTAACCATGTAACCCCCTGTATGCAAAGAAAACAACAAGTGGGATAATGTTGGGTATGTGTTATATTCTTTGCATGACTAGGTGCGTAGGGGGATTGCAACTTCCCCTACCTAGGTGGTCATAGGGGGGAGGATCCCCCCTATTTGGGGGGTTTCCAGGGGGGCGAGGGTTCCCCCCGAAAAACATTTTTTGGCATTTTTTGTGTTTGTTTTTACAGGTTTTTTGGCACATGG
>JZKD02S2153149.1:350144-377305 GCA_000966675.3 Picea glauca | reverse complement strand
TATATATATATATATATATATATATATATATATATATTGATTGTATTGTAAACAATTAATATATATGATGAATACAGAATTAAAGGTGTGAATCTAAACGAGTTGTTGGTTTTCCTGAATTGGGTTTCTAGGGTAAAATCTCTATGCAATGTGTGCATGCCATTGTATCTTTTCTATTTTTATTAAGAATCTATTTGCAATAATTTATTGTACAAGGTTAAAATCTACATCAATGCACACCACAAAAGATTGGCACACTTATCAAAATGTCTTTCAATTGTTGAAAGCTTTCTTCACATTCAAATTTCACTCCTTTCTTTTGCAAGGAAGTAATGGGGCTTGCAATATTTGGAAAACCTTTTATAAATCTTCAGTAATACCTTGCAAGATCCATGAATGATATAGCATCTGTAACATTTCTTGGCACTGTCCATCCCCTAATGGGCTCTATCTTCTCGGGATCAACTGTTATCTCGTCTACTCAAATAATATGCCCCGAGTAGTGAATCTTCTTTTGATAAAAGATGCACTTACTTAGCTTGGCATACAACTTGTGCTCTCTCAAAATTTGCAGCACCATTCTTAAATGTTGCTCATGTTCCTCTTCTATATTTGAGTAGATGAGTATGTCATCTAGAAACATAATTATAACCTTGTCCAAGTATTCCCTGAACACTCCATTCATCAGGTACATGAAAACAACTGAGGAGTTTGATAGCCCAAATGGCACTATCATAAATTCATAATGCCCATATCTTGTTCTGAATGTGGTCTTGCTGATATCTTCTTCCTTTATCCTAACTAGATGATAACTTGATCTCAAGTCAATCTTGAAAAATATTCTTGCACCTTTTAACTAATAGAATAGATCATCAATCCTTGGCAAATGATATTTGTTCTTTATGGTGACCTTATTCAACTATCTAAAATCAATACACATCATTAAGGTCTCATCTTTCTTCTTCACAAAAAGAAAGGTGACACACTTGGGCGTATATACCCCTTCTTTAACAACTCTTCAAGTTGCATCTGCAACTCTTTCAATTCTAGTGTGCCTATTCTTTAAGGTGTCTTGGAAATTGGGGCATCTCCTGGCACCAAATCAATAAAGAAATCAACGTCTCTCTTTGGTGGAAGTCCTGGTATTTCCCAAAATACATCTCAAAATCCCTCGAGATTGGATGGTCTTCAATGATTTCCATTTTATCTTTGGCTGGGATGCAAAAATGTGACATCCCTTCCTGAAAATATTTTTCAACTGCATGGCTGAAATTTCTCCAATAGCTACAGCTCTTGGAATGCCTTAAACCTTGCCTTGCTTTCCTAGTTCATGAAGACATGTGATTGTCTTATTGTAACAAGCTAGGAAAACATGGTGTTTTCCCAACTAATCCACATAAATGAGATGGTCATAAGATCCCAAATGTATGATGTTCACATCTAAATTTGTGCTGAGTCCATTCCTGTCTATTGGACAATCTTTGACCAACTCATTGGTTTTCCTCTTAGCCCCTATGTCTAATTAAACTAACTAAGATTTCGTATGCTTACTCCTTTGTAAGTGAAATATTTCAACAATTTTAGAGTTTATGTAACTATGGATAGCTTCATAATCAATTAAAATTGCTATGGGCCGATTTTCAATCATACCTTCCACTTAAATCATGGGGGATTGATATTTTTCTTTCTTGGTATCCAAGGTTGCATAGATCCTTGGCATGTTTCCTTCAATGTCTTCCACGGTTTCAACCTCCTGAATATTGTGGACAATCCTCATCCTTTCTTATTTGTGAGGGAATTCCCTAAACAAGTGATATCCCTCACATCCCCAACACCTCATGGGCTACTTCCTTGGCCTTTTCCCAAAATAATCTACCATCATGTGCTCATTTTAGGCTGATTGAACTTGTTGATTTTCTTGGGAGCTACTTCTTAAAAAGGGTGGCTTAAAACCTTTCTTCCTTTTCTCTTTATTACCCTTCAATTTGTCATTCCATGATTTTCGGAAGACTGACCTTCCTCTTCTCTACTCATATAGATGATTTTCTCTCCTTATAGATCTAAAATCCCCGCTATAATCCCTAGTTTAATTAATTCATAATGTAGATATGAAATGTGGCTATGGCCTAGTGATGTAAAATGTGAATTGTATTTATATTTTTAAATAAATAAAATGTGATACCAGTTGTTGGGGGACATGGACAGAGATGGGGGCTAAGTTTTCCACAAGAGAGAGGAGTGTCTAAGAGGGGTCCAAGGGGGAAATTATTTATGGGTATTAATCCAAACCTAGATTTTTGAATTTTATTATCAATTGGGGACAACCTTCTATTTTTTGTTTGAGTGTATGAGAATCCAATCATTGAACACCTATAAGAGGGTGGGTGTATAAAGTCACATCCCATAGTTATTGGGATCATGGGGCTGAAATACAATCAACATTGGGTAGAGTGAGTAGTCAAATGGTTTGGAAAAATAGAGGAAATTAATATGGGGAGAATAGATAGTTTTTACAGGCATGTTTTTGCATGAACAACAAGCATAAAAAAGGAAAAGAAGAGCATTGGAGTTGGAGCAACATGGAGGGAGAATTTTGGAGCATTTTTGGAACTAAAGTCTGTAGATTTTAACCTTGTACAATTATTTAATGCAAACAAATTTTCAATAAAATAACAAAAAAGGTACAATGGAAAATACACATATTACACAAAGATTTTTCCCCGAGAAACCCAAATTGGAAAATCGACATCTTCTATATTCATTCCAAATCATACATTGTTTACAATACAATAAACATATAGGATCTCGTAGCATCCAAAACCCTAATTCAATAACTCAGATTAGTCAACAACCCTAATTCCTTAACCAAAAATAGAAAACCATCGGCGAAAAACCATGTGCCAAAAAAACGCCCAAAAACAGACATGAAAACCCGTAAAAAAAAAATTAGGGGTGTTGCCCTTGAACCTCCATGCAGGGGGACTCCCGCCCCCTTGCAAACCCCCCTAACAGGGGGGCTCCAGCCCACTCTATTCGTGCAAAGAATATAACACATATCCAACACAGACTAAAGATCTAGGTTGTGAGGCTTGGAGAGTGAACTTCTGGGTGAATTGAATTGTAACAACCAATGATTGTTGTTGTTTTCTTGGTAGTTTTTCCTAGTAGTGAGTTTCTTTGAGTTCCCAGTTACCTATGCTAGAGAGACCTAGATAAACTAATGGTGTGACTCGATGGAATTATAGCAATGAAGAGGCACATTCATTGGGTTGGGCAGGTCGAGAGGAAGAGAGATGGAGGAAATTCAGGATTCAGGATAATTGTTGGAGAATGCTTTTGGGTTGTGGGATTATTTGTGTTGTGAGTGGCTAGTGAGAGACACCATATTTTGGGGATTCATAGCCTCGACTCGGGAGAAAATTGTTCTTAAGATATGGAACAACAAGTCTATGGTTGGGAGGAACGTCCATCCTAGGTAGTTGGTTGCACAACTATTTAAAAAGATAAGTGTTTATTTGTTTTTCGAGTTAATTTATGAGTTTAACTGTTGTGTATTTTACTCTTTCAATGGGAATGCTTTTTATGTTGTTATAGATGAGTTTAGTTGTTGCATTCATGTCATTTCGGCACGTTGTAGTTGTATATAGATAAATGGTAATGGACAATAGTTAAATATGTGTATAATTTGTAGCTGGTAAGCTATAAGAATTTAGTTAGCAGAAAAATTTCATTTTTATGTGTATTGCACATAATAATGTTCCTCAATTAAGCTGGGGAACGTTATAGATTGGAATCAGGGAATCAGGGTTCAACACCGATCTTGTATGGGCCGAGGCGAGTGAGAAATTGGTAGGATTTCCCTGTTGCAAAGTTTCATGGTGATGAATTTGGGGAAAATTGTGGAAATATTGTGAAATACCCAAATATATGAGAATATTCGAGTTAATTTTCCTTAGAACATCCAAATGAAGGGATTTGTGGCATCAATCTGTAGATTGTAGAGTTAAGTTTGGCTTGGGGAGGTCTATTTTCGCATTTTAATGGTGAACATGGAGTTGGAAATCGACAACCCATATTATTCCAACATTTGGAATCAGTGGCAAGAATAATTTTGGAGTGAGTGAGAACTTCCAAGTATTTCATCGAAATTTTTTTGGCTAAGTGTCGGGGGTAATTCCAACCGTTCATTGAAAATCAGGGTTAGATCTCAATTGTTGGTCATAAATTTGCGGTCGAGAAGGCTCGTAGGAAGAGTCTGTGGGAGGTTAATCCTATGTAGTTTGTGAGTCGCAGGATGCAGAGAGATCTGGTAGCGTGGAAAAGGGATGAGCCTGAAGGTGTGAGGTGTAATACCCTTAGGCCGAACCCCAACTGTAAATGTAAATATAAATGTACATATGTATATAAGCTGGTGAGCTGTTTTTACCAAGTCTTAGAATTAGTTTTTGTAAGCACCTTCCATAATATAACGTACATGTGTGATGCACACTAAAAGAATAAGTGCACACATTCTAGGATATCACGCGCAATAACTTGAGTGCGTGAGCTTGAGGCCAGAGATCCTTTGTGTATATATTCATGTTTTTGACACTGGTGAGCTTGGATACAAAAATAAATTATGTTTGTATTATAAATGTAAATCACACACAAATATTAATAAAAAAATCATCACTGTGGTAGGCCAACCATGTAAAAGAGTATTGAGGGCTAAACTCCACTAGATAGGGAAAGGGGGCTAAAAGTTAAGGATAAGGGGATAAGCTAGGGAGATTAATCCAACAAGGAATATTATTTTAATATTCCTTAAAGTATAAAGTATGGATAATTATTTTATCCTAAGTTCTAAGGATGGGGACAAGTGGGCCAAGGTAGTTCTCAACATGACAAGTGTCAAGTTGGGAATATGCATACATACAGTTTGGACTTAATTCATTTTCCCATCATTCCATCATCATTTACTCACTCATTCAACTGTCCTCCATACGTTCCTGTCACTGTACCTATACCTGTACCTGTACTTATACATGTACATGTAGTTGTACTTATAGCTGGTTAGCTTAGGAGCTAGACCAAAGAAGCAGGTTGTTAGGCCCGTGAGCAATTCTCTCTAGGTGAGAGAATTGTTGGGAATTGATTTCCTAAAGGTGCCAAACTGTAGCTACAGGGCTCTGAGACTTCATGTCCGTCCCGTTGTTGAAGCCCCAGAAAGGAAGTGGGATAGCTGAGGGACTGATGAGCAGAGAAGGGGCACACTTCCTGGGGTGGGACATGCATGTGGAGAATGAGGGAGTGTAGGGTGTTAGTTCAAGTTGTCACCTATGAGTGAGTTTTTCCTGTTGTCTGAGATACATCAACCTGGTTAGGAATTCCTTCACCTAGGTGGAGTTTATCCCTAGCCAGGGGGTGACCCACTGCTGAGAGTTTTGAGCAGTGTGGTCGAAGGTTGGGAGGAACATGGAAGGTCTGCACATAGTTGGTGATATTTTTATCAAGATAAGTATCAATTGTGTGTTAAATTATGTGTTGCATTATTATTTATGCGTTTATTTTTATGGGTTTTTCCTATGTGTGTTACATATGTATTTTTATTATTATTCTGTATGAATCTGTATATTTGCAGAGTATTTGTATGTTTTAATTTGGTATCAAAGTTCAAATTTTTGGTTGGCATAGCCTAGTTGGTTGTTGGGGATGCTACAATGTGGTATCATAGCTCGAGTTTTCAACACTGAGCCTCGATGGGCCGGGCAAGCTGAATGTTGAAGCAAAATTTCACAGAGAATTGATTTCAGAGTGGCCAAATTTCAAATTACAGTGCATGCATGGTAAAAATCAAAAGTAATTGCGTGGAATTGGGCAAAAGCCCCAATTTCTGTTGTTAAATTCATGGGGAGTTTGAAAAATTTGGCCAAGTGGTGAAATATTCTTAATTTAATATTTGTTCTAGGAAATTCAGACCTGGAATTGGTCGAATTTGAAGTTACAGGGAAGCCATGATAGATGGAGTGAGATTAGTTGATTAAAATTCTCAATTCATGAATGAGTTGGGAAAAAATTGTCCCATGAATGTCAATTGTTGTTGTAGAGGTTGAATTTGTGTTATTGGAGTGAAATTGAACAAATTTCATGGTTGTAGAATGTCCATGGTAGAAAGTGGGTGAAAAATTGGGCAAAAGACCCAATTTCTGCAGAGGAATTGATGCACAAAGAATAAGGGTGTGCGCGTTAAAATTTGGCATTGCGTGGTGCAAAGCATGTGATGTATGGAAATTAAGGATGCACAGGTGTGTACGATAAAATTTGGCACTGCACGGTGCAAAACATATGATGTATGGAAATAAGGGTGCACACTAAAATTTAGTGTTGCAGGGTGCAAGCTGGTGATGCGTGAAAAAATGAGGGTGCATGGGTATGTGCACTAAAATTTGGCATTGTGGAGTGCAATCTAGGATGCGCGGGTATGTGCACTAAAATTTGGTGTTGCATGATGCAATATAGGATGCATGGAAAGATAAGTGTGCGGGTCTGTGCACTAAAATTTGGTGTTGTGTGATGCAAGCTGGTGATGCAAGGAAAAAGAATGATGCACGGGTGTGTGCACTAAAATTTGGCGCTGTGCAACACAAGTGGGTGAAGTGTGAAAAAATTATGGTGTGCGGTATGCATAGTAAATTTTAGTACTGCGTGGTGTGGATTGGGGGGCGCAATCATAATATTGGTGCGTGTGGTGTGTGCAAGGATAATATTGGTGTGTGTGGTGTGCGCATTGAGTATTGGCAATGCGCAGAGGAAATTTGTTGGTGCGTGCAAAATGTTGGTATGCAGTGCATGCTTGTTGAATATTCACACCGCACGATGGTTTAATTAATGGTACACGTGGAGTACTGGTGCATGGTGGGAGCACACTAAACCTTGGCATGGTGTGGAGCTTAGAGTGCAATGCGCGTGGAATATTAACATGCGACACAAAAATTGCACGCCATAGGTATTAGTGCATGAACCAAAATTATGCGCGGTAGATATTGGCACGCGACGTAAAAGTAGTGTGCACCAGATATTGGCGCGACAGAGAAGTTGTCCACATTCGTTATAGGTGCGCGGATCATGCGCTACCTTATGGAGTTGTTGTACATGCTAAATATGGGTGTACATTTTCAAATTGGTTCACGCGAAGTTATTTGGATGGTGTACAACAACAAAAAAATAGTGAATTTCTGCGACATTTTATATTGTTTGAAGGTCATATTTTTGCAGCGTGTTTTTTAGGCCCTAAACAACACTTTTAGCTACTCAAAAAACGCAGAAAAATTATAGTTATTTGAAAATTGTCCATTAATTCTTCTGTTCACACTTCAACTTGGTGCAAATCTGCGCTGTAATTATGCATTTTTGCATCTTCTCTGTTGGAGTTTTTGAATGGGCCCAATTGGGTTTCTTTATATACATATTTGGGACAGTCTTTCCAAATTTCACCTCTTTCTGGGTTTTGGAATGCTAGTTACAACCTGCTGAAGTTCTAGGCCAATTAGTGTTTTTGGTCTTGAATGCTACAGGTATCTTCTAGCCATATTAAACATTTTGAACATTCCTAGAATTTTAATTTAGCTCCATGACTATGTTCTATGGTTCAATAACTTTCCATAGACTGCTCTTGTGCCTCAATCTAATTCTGGAGTAGAATGTTATGACCCTCCGAATTTAACTGGGTCTTAAAATTTACCCTCCACTATTTGTCCTGTAATTTCCTCATAAAAGCTCTATTTGACGAATGGCTTACAACATTGGAAATCTATCTTTAGGCTATTTTATTTGAGCTGCTAAAAATAAGTGTACCATGGTACATATTTTTCTCATGGTTTTTGAGCAGCTAAAAATGTTGTTTAGGGCCTCAAAACCGTGCTACAAACAGATGACCTTTAGACAGTATAAAATGTCACAGAAATTCACTAATTTTATGCTATTGTACACCATCCAAACAAAGAAACCCAAGATACCATATGCCACATTGTAGCATCCCCAACAACCAACTAGGCGATGCCAACCAAAAATTCGAACTTTGATACCAAATTAAAACATACAAATACTCTGTAAATACACAGATTCATACAAAATAATAATAAAAACACACAGGAAAACCCATAAAAATAAACGCATAAATAATAACGCAACACATAATTTAACACTCAATTGACACTTATCTTGATAAAAATATCACCAATTGTGTGCAGACCTTCCAAATTCCTCCCATACTTAGGCCACACTGCTCAAAACTCTTAGCAGTGGGTCACCCTCGAGCTGGGGATAAACTCCACCCCGGTAAAGGAATTCCTAACTAGGCTGATGTATCTCAGACAATAGGAAAAAATCAGTCACAGGTGCCAAATCTAACTAACAACCTACAATACCTCATTCCCCACATGCGTGTCCCACCCCAGGAAGTGTGCCCCTTCTCTGCTCAATAGTCCCTCGACTACCCCACTTCCTTTTCAGGGCTTGAACAATAGGTTGAATAGAAAGTCTCAGAGCCATGTAGTTGAGGTTTGGCACTTTCCGAAAATCAATTCCCAACAATTCTCTCACCTAGAGAGAATTTTTCATGGGCCTGACAACCCACCTCTTCAATATCCCACAAGCTTGACAACCTGCTTCTTTAGTACAGATCCTAAGCTAACCAGGTACAGGTACATGTATGGGTACAAGGAAGGTATGAAGGATAATTGACTGACTGAGTGAATGATGATTGAATGATGGGAAAATGAACTAATTCCAAACTATATGTATGCATGTTCCCAAATTCACACTTTTCATGTTGAGAACTACCTTGGCCAACTTGTCCCCCATCCTTAGAACTTAGGATAAAATAATTATCCATACTTTATACTTTAAGGAATATTAATATAATATTCCTTTTTGTCTTAATCTCCCTAGATTATCCCCTTACCCTTAACTTTTAGCCCCCTTTCCCTATCTTGTGGAGTTTAGCCCCCCATACTCTTTTACATAATTGGTTTTCCGCAATGATGTATTTTTCATTAATATTTGTGTGTCATTTACATTTATAATACAAACATACTGCCTTTTTGTATCCAGGCTCACCAACCTCAAAAACATGAATATATACAAAAAGACTCTTTGGCCTTAGGATCACACACTCAAGTTGCTGTGTGCGGTATCCTAGAATGTGCACACTTCTTCTTTTAGTGCGCAACACATATGCACCCTATATTATGGAAGGTGCTTACAAAAACTAATTCCAAGACTTGGTACAAACAACTCACCAAATTATATACATATGTACATTTATATTTACATTTATAGTTGGGGTTTGGCCTAGGGGTATTACATTCTTCTCCCCCTTATTTATGCACTGTCCTCAGTGCAATATATACACATATACAACCAAAATTTCAAAAATCTTCAAAAATATGCAGGTATTTTGCCCACATAGCATCCTCGTGCTCCCAAGTTGCATCTTTAGGACTGTACCAGGTCCATTGGAACTTTACTATCTCTATGGCTCGATTATGGAGTTGTTTGATCTTTCGGTCCAATATGCACACTGGATGTACTTGAAAGGCACCTTCTTTCTCCACCTAAATCACAGTCCAATCAATGACATGATTAGCATCATGTATATACTTTTTTAGAAATGATACATGTAATACATTATGAATAGACATTGATGCAGGAAAGGCAAGCATGTATGCTACAGGTCCAATCCTCTCTAGGATTTCAAATGTCCCACAATAACAAGTTTCCAACTTTGAATAATTTCCCAACTTCAGAAAACTTCTGTTGGCCTTTGCTTTCAAGAATACATGGTCACCCACTTTAAATTCCTTGTGAGTTTTACCCTTATCAACATATCTTTTCTGCCTGTCTTGGGCAACCTTTAAATTCTGTTTTATTTTCATCATTTTCTCTTCCATTTCCTTGAGTAATTTGGGCCCAACCACTGCTCTATCTGTTGGGTTGTCCCAACTTACCGATGTGTTGCACCTTCTGCCATAAAGTGCTGCAAATGGGCTCATCTTTAGAGATGCTTGGTACCGATTTTTATAAGCAAACTCTACCAAGTTCATGCTTTCTTCCTTTCCTTCTCCATTTCGATTTGAATTTGTACCTTTATTACCCATATTGACATACATCCCTCTAATCGCATCTTCATGGTTGTAAGCCCCTTGTGTATCTTCCATGATTATGAACTTTGTGTTGATCTTGTTCTGATCTAATTGTTGTTAACTCTGCAAAATGTGCAATCAACAAAACTTGTTAGGTTAAATAATTTAACAATTCATGAAATTATGTACAATTCTGGTTCAATAATGCATCAAAATTATTTCTTCTGATTTCTTGTAAAAATTGACTGCTCAGATCAATTTTATGGGTGAGTATTTATATTCCGTTTCCCAAGACCTTTCCAACACCTACTTCCATGCTAAATTCCGAGTCTTGAGCATAAAGTTATGGTTATTTGAAAATTGTCCATTAATTCTTCAGTTCACACTTCAACTTGGTGCAAATCTTCGTTGTAATTATGCATTGTTGCACCTGCTCTGTTGGAGTTTTGGAATGGACCCAATTGGGTTTCTTCGTATTGGGTGAAGCGCAAAAAACTTATGGTGTGCGATATGCGTAGTGAATTTTAGCACTGCGTGGTGCGGATTGGGGGTTGCAAGCATAATATTGGCACGCGTGGTGTGTGCACTAAGTATTGGCAGAGCACAGAGGAAATTTGTTTGTGCGTGTGCAATGTTAGTATGTAGTGAATGCATGTTGAATATTCATGTTGCGCGATGGTTTAATTAATGGTGTGCGCAGAGTACTGGTGCGCGGTGGGAGCGAACTAAACCTTGGCATGGTGTGGCGTGTAGAGTGCAATGCATGTGGAATATTAACATGTGACACAAAAATTATGCGCAATAGGCATTAGTGCATGAACCAAAATTGTGTGGGGTATATATTGGCACATGACACAAAAGTAGTGTGCACTAGATATTAGCGTGACAGAGAAGTAGTCCACATTGGTTATAGGTGCTCAGAGCATGCACTACCTTATGGTGTTGCTACACATGCTAAATATGGGTTTACATTTTGAAATTGGTGTGCGCTAAGTCATTTGGATGGTGTACAACAACAGGAAACTAGTAAATTTCTGCAACATTTTATACTGTTTGAAGCTCATCTTTTTGCAACGCGTTTTTGAGACCCTAAACAATTTTTTTACCTACTCAAAAACCATGAGAACAGAGTGTATCAAGTTACCAAGGTGCACTCTGTCTCTAGAACTCAAATGAAAGAGCCAGGATAGAGCTTTTTAATGGTGTAAACCATTCCTCAAATGGAGCTTTTATGAGGAAATTACAGGACAAACAATAGAGGGTAAATTTTAAGACCCAATTAACTTCGGAGGGCCATAACTTCCTGCTCTGGAATCACATTGAGGCACAAGAGCAGTCTATGGAAAACTATTCAACCATATAACACAATCATGAAGCTGAATTGAAATTCTGGGTATGTTAAAAATGTTTAAGATGTCATAGAAGGTACCTATAGCATTCAAGACCAAAAATACTAATTGGCCTAGAACTTCAACAGGCTGTAACTAGTAGCCTAGAACCGAGAAAGAGGTGAAACTTAGACATGGACATACTGTACAAAATATGTATATGAAGAAACCCAATTGGACTTCTTGTTCCTGAGATTGATTCTAAGGCTCAAAGAATAATATCAGGCATCAAAGATTTTAAATGAAATGTTTTTATAAGTGCTTTCTTCTACCTTCAGTTTTCTGAGAAATGATCTTTAAATGAAATTTGTGATAAGATAGTATAGAGGATGTATCTTGTTATTTGAGTTGTAGTTTTAATTTTAAATGATGTAGAAATGATTTACAAAATTTTAAAACAAAGCCAGGTATCAATTACATATAAGTCTCACCTTGTTTGCAGTAGAAGAAAAATAGAATATGTACCCTTGAAAGGAGATTAAGAATGCAACAATTCACATAGGTCACAGGTCTTGTTTTTTACTCACAATAATAATAGAGGAAAAACTATAACTGAATGGACTTCTGATATATTATGATCACAATAGATGTTTTATTAAATTGTAATCATTCACTCTTCAAGAACTACAAAAGGAAATTCATAAGAGACAGAGACACAATGAAGACACATAACTCAAATGGAACGAAAATTAGAATCTCTGTCTGTAGTTGTATTAATATTCAAAAAAATCTCTTTTTTACATTAGGCTAGAAGAAGCCTTGAATAGATCTAAAATCTATCTATTTATACAAAAACTGTCTCAACTAAAAGTAGTTGGACTTTCCACAATATCTGCTCTAAATATAGAATACAATCTGAATGGAAAAACATAATGCAACTATTGTTGAGTTATGGTTTGATGTGTTGGCGCTTCATATTCTCCTTCATTTGGTTTGCGTAGCGCCATAATCCTCATAGAAATGAAATTAACCTTCCCGTGACAAGAGAAGTCTGTAAGCTCTTAATTACCGAATGAAAAATTCTAACTGCAAATGGAAAAATGACTTGAAATGTTTTATTTATAAAATCTATCAATCTTCAAATTGATTTATTGACAGAGAAATTATTAAAAATCTAATGGAATTTATTACCTGGAAAATCACGATATTTACTTAAATCGTTAATTTCAGCCAATTATAAACGTCATTAATATTTCGACGGTTCGACATTCAGAGGTTTTGAATGAAGGATGATAGAAATCTTGCGAAGACCGAATTCCCGAAGTAGTTTATCTCTAATTAATCATTTTTATGTTTTAATTAATCATGCTTAAAAAATTGCATTAGCCTTAAGTACTTCGAAAGTTCGGTGTTTGGGGGGTTTTGATGTAGCATGATAGAAATCCTTCGAAGGCTGAATTGTCAGAGTAAACATTCAAACTGTTATAAATATTTCCGGTCTTTGGAACTCCGGAGCTCCGTAGCTCCGAGAGTTCATTTGTTTAAAAGTGTGGTTTGTACTTCAACGGTTCGACGTTTGGGATTTTTGGATGTAGGATGATAGAAATCCTCCGAAGTTCGAATTCACGAAGTTGTTAATTAATACTTAATCATTATTAATTAAAGTTGTTAACTATTTTATCAACTCTTTGAAACACTTTTTACTTTTTTGTAATATTCAATGCTTTGGCGCTTTGGTACTTCGGCAATTGTGAACTCAATCATTGCTTAAAACTCTCGAAGGGAAATCTCTCGGAGTGACATGGCAGAGATGACGTCATTCTTGATGACGTTTCGAAAAAGGAGGAGTGACACGTGTCACTTGAAATCGAGCGAATAATCTGACACAAATGTTAAAAATAAGTGCCACATGTCAACCCCAAAAAGATTAGAAGACACGTGTCCTATGACTCATCCATAAGTCCTTTTAGAAATTATCATGAGGAACTGACTTTGGGAATTCATGACTTTGGGGTTTCATGACTTCGAGACTTCGGGGTTTTTGTCGTTTAGATTTCTTGAAACTCTCAAAGCGTGAAGCTCCGAAGTGACCGTTAAATGTTTTCCTTTAAAACTCAGGCAACTTTTATATTTCAGAGATCACAAGAACCGTTTGATAAAATAGTACAACTCATCGATGGGTGTTATTGTAAGCGCTTTATTAATATATAAAGACCAATGAATTTATTTTAAATTAAAAGGTAATTTCCTAAGTTTTTTGCTTTTTAGTAAAATTTTATTTCTAAAAGGTAAAAACAAAAGATTAAATGTTGAAAATTATAAGTGTTCTAACAGGGCCCATTCCAAAAATCCAATGGACCAGGTGAAAAAATGCATAATTATAGTGCAGATTTGCACCAATTTGAAGTGTGAACAGAAGAATTAATGGAAAATTTTCAAATAACCATAACTTTTTGCTCAAGACTCAGAATTGAGCATGGAAGTAGGCACTGTAAAGGTCTTGGACATCAAAATATAAATACTTGCCCAAAAAATTGATCTGGGCAGTACATTTTTACAAGAAATCAGAAGAAATAATTTTGATGCATTATTGAACCCAAATTGTACATAATTTCATGAATTGTTAAATTATTTATCCTAACAATTTTTGTTGGTTGCACATTTTGCAGAGTGTTGGATGCAGGCCGAGTCAGGAAGAAAGGCTATTTTTGGAGGAGAAGGATGCATGGAGTAAAGGACAACTGGAAGGAAAAGAATCACATGTAAGAGAAGCAGGTGAGGCACACATGCAAGGAAGACCTAACGACGCTAGGGTTAGGGTTTTTGTAATGTAGTGTAATGGCCGGTGAGCCAAGGATATAAATAAGTAGTACTTAGAGGAAGAAAAGGGAGTTATAGAGGTACACAGAGGGAGAGAGCGTTGAAATAATTATACGAGTCATTAAGCTAGTGAGCTAAGGAAGTAGTGAGCGACTCGATCCCGAGGGTTAGATCATAGGCTGAGGAGCCTGGTGCGATCTATTTAGCCTCACATGGATTGAGGAGCCTATTGAGGAGAGTGAGATCTAATATTGTAAACACGCGTGGCGTGATATATTATTGAACCATTATAGGAGGTTGAGAGCCAGATATTTGTGGACGTATCCTAGGAGGGGGTGATCCACGGTAACACCTGTGTTATAGGAATGAATGTATGCGTGTTTATGGTTGATTAAATGTTGAATGTTAGGGGAATGAATTAACTAGTTAGATCTGGTATTCCACATGCATGAATATAATGACTGTTATAATTAGATTTTAGACTGAATGACTAAAGATTTCAGAGTATGACCACATATCTCCACTCATTCCCTAGTTGCAAACAACTGAGTATTGCATCCACCCATAGAGTTATCTTGGGTGAGACTGCATAATACACTCTGTGTGCTATGTTGCCTTTTGGTCTTCTAGAGGGGCCGATAGTTTTAGAGGGATTTTGTTGGGAGCTTATCAAATCTAAACCAGGGTCAATCTATGATAGTAAGGTAGGATTCGAATAACCCATAAAGAACCATAAGTAAAAGAAGTATAATCTAAAGCCAACAAATGGTTCAAGCAAACAAATGGTTTCGTTGCCGGTTGGATGGAAGAAAATGGGATTGAGTATATGAGATTTGCGGAAGACGCGTCAAAATAATGTTAGATTGGATAACAAGACGTTGAAGAGAATGAGAAAAGGATGTTGAGACCATGGAATCCAAAAAAGGCAGAGATAGAGAGATGGTTGAAGACAAAGGAGCTAGAGTTTGTGCAGAAAGATAACAAAAACTCGAAGTTGACACTACACAAATATCTAGACAAGTACGTATTCATCGACTTGCATAAAGTATTTTTCTGTGATTTCCCGCATGTATTGCAGTGGATAAAAAGGTTGAAAGACAACCATCCTAATAATTAGATCAGACAACTAGAGTGGAATCCTGCAGGAGATCACGCAGTTACAACGAGTTGATAATAAGTTTACACTCGCAATAGATTTCTGGTTAGACAACATTGTTGTCGGATTTATCACAGAATTTGCAGTAGATACAATGAAGTCTTATAGCACATGAGCATGAGTTCTTGAAGGGACCTCGAGGTAGGTACATCAGATCATTATAAACTTCCATTAAGATACTACTATATAATAAAGGTGTAATGACAATGGAGTCAGACAACTAAAGTTCCTCGCGTGCATGGGGGAAGGGGGGAAGCATTGACATGAGAAGAAGAAATGGAAGGAGAAGTGGATAAAGGAAAGAATGAGGAGGCCTTGGACCCAATTATGATGGACAAAGACCAGAACAAGCAGATCATGGCAACAACCAGAAAGACGCGCAGTGGAGTACCCTACGAATATAAGGTGAACACCAAGAAGAGAGTCGTAGCCTCAAGGGAAGGCTTGGAAAGTGATGAAGAGGAGGTATAGGATCTTCAGGCTGTGTAGCAGATTGAGGAAATATTGCGCACAACATATGAGAAGAAGACGAGAGGTCCAAGAGCGGGAATAGAAGGCAACAATCCTATCCATATTAGTGTTAGTGTGGAACCCATAAACCCATGTGTGACTAATACACCAAGAAGAACACCACCATTTAGACAACCAAATTTTGAGAGAAGGAAGACAACATGAAGTACATATACATAAGGAACAACAAATGGGGGAGCCAGTTCAAGGAGCATTAGTCAAGTATCTACATTGCACAGAGGTAGTAGTTCATCATTCAGGATGGCAGGACATGATCCTACCATCAGGTTATCAGAATTCAAAGGAGAGGCATCGGAGGACCTGGAGAAGCACCTGTTTATTTTTGAAAACATCTGGGAAGAGAAACACATCACAGACGAGGACACTAAACTTGCACAATTATCTATTATGCTAAGAAATCGTGCACTGGATTGGTACATGAGTTTAGTTGCAAACAATCCGCCAGGGACAACCAGAACGATTGGAGATATCAAGAAGCTATTGATAAATGAGTTCCAAAAGCCTAGTTCAAAGGATCAATTTATGAACGAGATGATAGAGATTAGACAAAAACCAGGAGAATCTGTATGGGAGATTGACCAAAGATTCAAACAATTGAAGGGAAAGTTAAACTATGTCATGACAGATATGTAGCATAGGCATATGTTCGTCAATTCACTACTACCACACTTGAAATAGCTTTGCAACAACAAAAGTTTCAAATACAGGCAGAGGTTGTATAGGAAACCCTACAACTAGAAGAGAACCAATATCAGAAGATAGATCCAACCATAGAGGAGCTGAAGGAGGATCTGAAGAACTTAGCATTCCAGCTAAACCAGAACAAAGGTAAGGACAAAAGAGAAGTTTTATGGTGTACCACATGTAGGACAGAAGGACACCATAAGAACGAATGTCCAACATTCACGTAGTAAATGACAATAGGAATGCCAAACCCATTGCCAACAAGATGAATATGGTGTGAAATTTGTAAACAGGGACATGATCCATATCACTTCCCAATGATGTAGAAGTACTAGACAGTACCAAAGAGCTCATATTGCAACTTTTGGAAGTCAGTAGGCCATGATGACAAAGATTGCAGAACCATGGACCTGATGAGGGAAAGAACATCAAATGATTACATGGTGCAGACATAAATGATGACTAGGCAAGCTGCACCACAATTTAACCAAGTACCAACCTCGTATAAAAATGCATAGTAGCAATATAACACTGCACAACAACAATATAACACTATGTATCCGTAGCATAATATCACACAACCACACTATAATCTTATGCAATATAGCCACACACCTCAGTACAATGCACCACGAGGAGATCAAGCTGGATATAGAGGTGGAGGAAGATCAAGAGGAGGCTTTGGAAGAGGCAGAGGACTAGTGGTATGCCACAACTATCAACAACTAGGACACTATGCGAGAGAATGTCCACTCCCAACTGCGACGTGTATGTAGTGTTTCACATCAGATCATGACACAGAAGAATGTCTGACACTATTAGGGAAGATCTAGGAAAAGAGAAATCAAAATAATTAGAATGTTCAGTGGATTTCAGTAGAAGCAAGGGATGAATGAAAAAACATCAACATAGTTACACGAGGAGGAGCTAAAATAGGAAACGACGCAGTAAGACAAGATCTAGCACAACACCAATGGGTGAAGAAGAATGTCGAATCAAAGAAGCAGTTTGATGGGAAGAATGAAAATGAGATATTCAAACAAGCCAGAAAAGAATTCATGAAGCCAGACATTGCATCGACATCAACTGCGCAGCATAATAAGGAAGCACCAGAGTACGAGATGCCTCCATCGCTGGATCACACCAAAGAAACACAACCTCTGGGACACATAAGTACAACTAAAGGTTTTTTGCAATCCTGTGTGACACTGCTAAATGATCCATCATCTATTAAAGTATTACAAAATATGCTAGAAAGATGTAGCATAGAAGCAGAAGGAAAGATAGAACAGAAAACAATTAATCATCTACATACAAGGAGGAGAACAAGAAGAGAATTTAGACTGAATGACAACATTGGAGATTTCAACATGGGAGATATTATAATGGATTTAGGATACGAAGTAAATGTGCTACCCAAGAAGACATGGCAATGTATGAGAGAACCCACATTAGGATATTCACCGGTTCAGATGAAGCTAGCGAATCAACACATAGTTTTACCAAATGGGAGACTAAAAGGGGTAACAATAGATCTAGATGGAGTGCACACTAAAGCCAACTTCGAAGTACTAGAGATAGCGGATGGAACAACACCTTATCCAACGTTACTTGGCTTGGATTGGGTGTTTGAAAATCAGTCCATCATCAACTGGAAGACAAAGAAGATGACATTTGAGTTAGGAGAATACATAGTCATTGGACCATTCGACCCATTAGAAGGGGAAAGGTTTGTAGAACCTACTTGCTTAAACCTAGAGGAAATCAACCAGTTGTACAAAACAACCGCGCAAGAAGAAGATTATGCGAACCTAACTACAGATGGGGTACTAAGTTAGAGAAGCATCACCTCATGTGCCTCAGACTCAGATACAGGCTTAGAAAATTGCCAACAGAGGTTACATGAAGTCTCCACAAGAATATGCACAAGAATAAACTGTGCAATAAGATGGGTAGGTATGGAGATAAGGAAACCTCCCAGCTTCCATGGGGTGAATGACTTAGAATCATTCTTAACACACTATGAAGATGAAGTGTTAGAGAATCATAGGCTCTTCTCAATGGATATAGCACTCAAGGAAACACCTACAAGATGGTGGGGTGTGCACAAAGAAACAGTCAAGGAATGGTACCAATGTAAGCGGTTACTACGCATTAGGTTTAGTGTAGAACGAGGAAGCAACCAACTACAGAAATACGATGGACAGGGGGCAAGAAGAGAACACTTGGAGAAGTGCAGAATGCTATGGAGGATGACATCACCAAAGGAATGGCCTCATCAATTTGTTCACACATTAGAAGGGATCCCAACAAACTGGTATACAAACCAGGAACTGCGCGAAGGAACTACAAACTGGACAATATTACAACAAAAATTTACAGTCACGTTCTCATTTGAGCATGAGAACCCCAACATAGACCCAACACTTAAAAAAACCAGAGGGGTGATATTCCTTAAAGAGCAGGAAGTTGAACTCATAACAAAAGAGAAACAATAGAACAAACATACAGTAAAAGAACTACTATCATGCTACCACATGCAGGAAGAAGCACCAGATGATAATGACCCGCAAGATATTCAGATTGAGGAAGCTGAAGGTGAAAGAGAAATGGAAGGTCCATCTATGGAATCAGAAGTAATTGTTGTGCTGATCAAGGTGAAGAAAGTCAACATTGGGACACCTGGGAATCCCAAAATGGCCAGCATAGGAGACTACTAGGACGCGAAAATAGTGGAAAGCATAACAAAGTTACTTCATGAGTACATCGACCTATTCCCAACAACGTTCACAGAAATGAAAGGCATAGAAGGAGAGCTAGGTGAAATGAATATACCTCTCAGATCAGAGGCAAGGCCGATCAAACATCGACCATATAGACTAAATCCAATCTATAAGCAAAAAGTCAAATCCGGAATCGATAGGATGTTGGAGGATGGAATCATAGAACCTATAGAGGAATCCGAATGGGTAAGCCCTATGGTAGTTCAAGAGAAGAAGTAGGGAGGGATAAGGATATGTGTTGACCTGAGGAAGTTGAATGATGCATGCCTACGTGGTTTGTTCCCTACTCCTTTCACAAATGAGGTGTTGGAGAACGTAGGAGGACAGGAAGCCTATCCATTCATCAACAGATTCTCAGGCTATCATCAGATCAAGATAGCTCCAGAAGATAGATACACGACCAATTTTTCCACAGAATGGGGATCTTATCAATACACGATCATGCTATTTGGACTGAAGACTACACCAACAATATTTTTCAGAGTAGTCATAGATGGATTCAAAGAATTCATCCACTAGTTTCTAGAGGTATATCTGGATGATTGGACAATCTATTGTCTGTTGAACTACCATGTAGGGGTTTTGAGTTTGATGTTAGAAAGATGCAGACAATGTTAGATATTGTTAAACATCAAGAAGTGCATCTTCAAAACACCCTTTGGGATACTATTGGGCCATATAGTATGCAAACAAGGCTTGCTAGTAGATCCTACCAAGATTGGAATAATTGTTAATCTACCGCCAGCAAAATCAGTCCGTTAGTTAAGAGAAACATTGGGAGAGACAAGATACTACAAGAAATTTATAAAAGGGTACATGCAGATCACTGCACCAATGGAGAAATTGTTAAGGAAAGACACCAAGTTTTATTGGAATGAGGATTGTCAGCGCGGATTGGACACCCTGAAAGAGAAGATGGTAACCATACCAATACTAGTATTCCCAGATTGGGAAAAGACATTTTGCGTGCATGTAGATGCATCAACCATATCACTTGGAGCTATTATGGTGCAACCGGGAGCAGGGGAATTGGACCATCCGATAACATTTGCTAGCAGAAAATTGTCAGAATCGAAGCAAAATTACAATACCACAGAGAAGGAAGGCTTAGCTATGGTCTATGCACTTCAGAAGTTCAGACGTTACTTATAGGGAAAACATTTCAAGATGTTCACAGATCAGTCAGCTCTCAAATACCTCGTCAATAAGCCAGTGTTGGGGGGGAGAATTTGTCAATGGTTATTGTTGTTTCAAAAATTTGACTTCAAAGTGATAGTCAAGCCAGGGAAGTTGAATGCAGGATCTAATCACCTACCGAGGATCACTAATGGAGAGGAACCTACAAATATGGAGGAAAACTTCCCCAACGCACAATTATTTTCAGTCCAAGTGGCTGATGAATAGTTCACAAACATCATTCAATATTTGAGTACAGGGACTACACCAAAAGAATTCAACACTGTGCATAAGAAAAATCTGGTATTATGGGCTGCAGACTATCAATTGATTACAGGGCACTTATACAATATGGGTGTAGACAACATGTTGAGAAGATGTGTGCTAGAACATGAAAGACCTAGGATTTTAGCAGAAGCACATGAGGGGATAACAGGAGGACATTATCAATACAAAGCTACCATGCAAAAGGTATTGTGCATAGGACTATTGTTGCCGACTGTGCACGGAGATTCAAAGGACTATTTCCATAGATGTGATGTAGGTCAAAGGGTTGGAAAACCAAACATAAGGGATGAGATACCCCTGAGACCACAAGTAACCTTGTAGGTATTCAACAAATGGGAAATAGATTTTGTGGGACCGATTAACCCACCAACAAAGAGATCAGGAGCGAGGTACATTATTACTGCGAGAGAATACTTGACAAGATGAGCAGAAGCAACACCAGTAAAAGATTGCAATGCAGAGACAACAACACACTTCTTGTTTGAGCACATGATCACTAGATTTGGATGCCCAAGGATTTTGATGAGTGACCAAGGCACTCACTTCATTAACAACACTATTAAGGATATGACTAAAGAGTTTGAAGTTTATCATCAAAAGAGTACACCATATCATCCTCAAGCAAATGAAACAGTGAAAGCCTTTAATAAGATCCTAAAAAATGCACTGAAAAAGATATGCAACGTTAATAGGGATGATTGGGACTTGAAGATACCAGTAGTACTGTGGACATACAAGACCACATGCAAAAAATTGACAGGGTAGACACCATTCAGATTGGTGTATGGATAAGAAGCAATGGTGCCATTAGAATTTATGGAACCTAGTATGGGCGTAACAACAATTACAAACATGATAGAGCGAGGCGGAGTACAAGAAAGGTTAAGGCAACTGATGATCATGGAAGAAGACAAGATTCTCGCAGGGTTTCACCAAGAAGTATAGAAAGCAAGGGATAAAGTGTGGCATGATAGACATATCAAGAGGAAATATTTCAAGGAGGGATACCTAGTCTTGGTTTACAAAAGTAAATCTCTTCAACACTTGGGAAAACTCAAAATGCATTGGTTGGGACCATATGAAGTAAAGACCATCACAGATGTGGGAGATGTACAGTTCCAGGATTTAGTAGGATAATAACTTAGAGGGATGATCAATGGGAGTCGACTGAAGCTGTATAGGGACAGTTGACCCCCTAACACTTAAAAAAAAAACAAAAAGCAGCAACAGAGGGATTACCACGTCGGACATCAAAAGATAGCAACAAATGGGTAGCACGTCGAAAAAAGAATGTGCACGCATACTCATAAAGGTTAGCGCGACGAAGAAAGAACCAACGATCACGAAAAGGCGAAAACAACAGAAATGGAAGGTACGAAAAATAGGTGCCAACAGACGACGACTATCAAAATTGAATGACAAGAATGAATGACGAGACACCACATTAATCATGCCAACTGGCGACGTCAAGGTAATTCAAGGGCAAGTACATGGGAAGCACCAGTTCATTTAAAACATAACTTGGGTAACATCTCCAAGAAGTTTCACATGATTCCTATATAAAGCCAACACACATGATCATAAAGGTTATTGTGAAATTAGGAAAAGAACAGAGTGATAGAGTATATAAAGCAGAGAGGGAGTTTGCATAAGTTACAGAGCCAACTAAGCTCAGTGGAGAACATATTTAGTACCATGGCACCACCCAAGCTAGGAGCACTGAGACAGGCCTATAGATGACCTTGAAGTAACTTTAGAGCACCACAACAACCACAGGGAAGTGAAAAACAACCACCTTGGCCTTTGAAAGTTGTCAACTTGGATGAAACCCCATCGCCTAATATGGAACTAGGAATCCCCACACCAGTGGTGGAGGAAACCCAAGAAACAACACCAGTGGGCATGGATATCGATATGCCAAAAGTAGGACAGAGCCAACAACCCCAAGATACAGGAAATCCTTCGCGCTCTGGAATCCCTAGAGAAGCCCCAAAGGTTAATGGGACAGTCTCGAACCAGACAGAAATGGTTGCACCAGAAAGGTCACACACCGTCGCGCCAAAACAATTACAGGAGGGCATAGTAAAAGATGTCATTGGACGAGCAGAGGAGTATGCAGAAGAGAGAACAATGTAGGCTAGAACCTCAAGTCAACCGCCACAACAAAAGGGAAATAAACTAGTAGAAAGATCACCACGTAGGAAGCCTTCAACAACCATAGTCTTGTCGTGCATTCCGGAAGGGGTGCGTGTCGTGGGTAACATGTTAGGCCATGTGGAAAAACTACGGTACTTAGATCAGTATGTGACCGACACAGATAAGTTTCTGGAGTTTTCCAAGAAATTTTACCTAGATACTATGGGTATAGGACACTTCGACAAACCAATTAACCAACCAAAAAAATGGGCAACCGAACTGGGCAATCGGATTGGAGATACCACACTTTGGAAGGGGTCAAGACATAACCAATTGCGTCAAGCAGATGATGACAGTTAGCCACGGAGGATACCTATGGGTGGAAGAGCCCATCTTGATAGAAGTAGAACTCATTACATATATTACAGGGCTTCCATCTCGGGGGAAGACACCCGTGCAGTTCCTCGATGACAAAACGAAGGAGAAGGCACCGATCGAGGAAATAAAGAAGTCGTATGGAACATAAAGAGGGTCACACATAATCGTAATTAAGCGCATTAGTGACGCAACAATAGGGATGGCCACATAAATCATAGCGTGCAAGTTACTTAGGAAGTGTTGCAAGGAGGAAGTCCCTGTTGCGGTCATCACAACAACAACACAATGTGCGAAGGGCGTTGTACTTAGCCGGGCCCCATACTTGTTAAATTTATTCCTGGAAGATTGCAAGGATGCACAAGACATGGGGAAAAAATTTCACCATTCTTTGCTACTCGTCCTCATCGCCTTGGTCAGATGGAAGGAGCCGAAGTATACATAATTTGCAGAGAGATCCACTCGTTGTCGTGCAACACGATACCTATCATTAGGGAGAACTTCAGACCCTAAGATCAAAAGTGCGAATACAGTCATGTTCGCAGGGTGTTACATCAACTTGCAAGAAAACATTGCCAACACTTGTCGGATTATGCCTGAAGTGGTAGAACAATATTAGGGCATAGCCAACTTTAAAGCGACTAGGCATATAGTATGTATCCAAGCACAAAAGGACCCCGAGAATGAATGGATACAATTACGGTACTGCATCAAGGAAGAAGACGTAGAAATGGCCATCAAGGATTGGCACGATGACTTGAAGGTTCCAGTCATGAATCAAGAGATGTCCGCGAAGAAGGAGGCTAATGCAGGGCAAGAACATACACATGTAGGAGAAAAAACGGTGTTGAAGAAGCCAAAGCCATCTTAGAACCCGGTGCAATAGAAGAAAGGAGGTGTGTACAAGAAGGGTACCCAGACGTGGAATAAGAACAACATCCAAGCACCAAAGGAATAGGAAAAAGAGACTGAGAAAACACATGGGACCACATCAAGTGATACTCAACAGGAGCAAGGCTGGAACAAGAGGCCAATCATACAAATGAGGGGTGTGCGCAAGAAAACTAAGGCGCACAAAACGCCACTAGAATACACAATCACTGAGGATGACATGGACCTTGTGGCCCAAATGGTTCAGAATTGAACAACGTAGGATTTTGATGAAGCCCAACACCAAAGGCACATGATTCAGGATGAGGAGGATGACATGAGGCAACTCCTTGAGTAGATCAGAGAAATGCAAAGGGCAGGTAGGGAAATAGAGTCAGTCCCTACAACATCACAGGCAGGAGCCAAGGCTGGGCCAAGCGAATAGGATATGATCTAGATGATGGCACAAACGATCTCGACTTTTCATGTTACACCCAACATGATGCACATGGATGAAATTGTAGTCCAGACACCATTGAAAGACCTGACCCAATTACAATTTTTAATGACATGGATACCAACCAAGGCATTGTATAAATTACAAGTGAGCGTTGCACAAGAGGTACATTCACGCACACACACAGATGCAAAAGACGAAGGACAACAAAGAAACATCGGATTTGGTGCTCAAGCAGGTTAAGCTCGAGACTAAGGATGAGAAGGATCACATGGATAGGCTCAAACATGGATTGGCTATAGCCTATGACATAATTCTAAAGAGCGCGCAAACGACACAGCTCATGATGACATAGAAGATTGATCAGATTGTGCAGACAATCGATCAATATAGGCAGGAGATCAAGCATCTCTGGGAACAACTCATACCTACCACTTCCCCTGAGGTGAAGGAGAAAAGGAAGCAAGAAGAAACATGGCAGATAGATGAGATGGAGTGACAAGTCCACGTAGCTGCTGACTTGTTCGACAAAGAAACAAAACTATGGACAAAGCTAGAGGAGGATCAATGGGTCCAGCAGTGGGACCAAGAAGAGGAGAAGATAAGCACAACTATCCAGGACCTCAAGAATAGGCAAAAGACGATGTCAATCATTGAGCACCTCAAAGGAGTACAAGATATGAAGAAGCTGCAAGCATAACTCATAGCCGTGCATAAACATAAGACAGAGAGAAATGCTCAAATTGAACTTTTCCAAGAGTGGGAAACATAGGTCATTGCGTACACAGAAGAGGAAAAGAAGAACATGGCACAAACTTAGGCATAGTGCATAGAGATGATCAACGATGAGATTGCAGTGCAAGTATTGGATGCATTCAGATAAAATACTGCGTAGGCTCAAACACAAGCAAAGGAACTCACAGAGAAATCTAGGCTCTCGCAGGAGTTGTTGAAGAAGTGCACAAAGTTTAGGTGGCTTGGGATGACATACATGTCAGTGTTGGGGGCCTGTTAGATGTAGGCCGAGTTAGGAAGAAAGGCTATTTTTGGAGGAGAAGTATTCAAGGAGGAAAGGATAGCTGGAAGGAAAATAAACACATGTAAGAGAAGCAGGCGAGGCGCGCATGCAAGGAAGACCTAACAATGCTAGGGTTAGGGTTTTTGTAATGTATTGTAATGGCTGGTGAGCCAAGCATATAAATAAGTAGTAATTTTAGGAAGAAAAGGAAGTTACAGAGGTACACAGAGGGAGAGAGATTTGTAAGAACTATACGAGTCATTAAGCTAGTGAGCTAGGGAAGTAATGAGCGACTTGATCTTGAGGGTTAGAACACATGATGAGGATCCTGGTGCGGTCTAGTCAGCCTCACAGGATCGAGGAGCCTGTTGATGAGAGTGAAATCTAAGATTGTAAACATGCGCGACGTGATATATTATTGAACCATAATAAGAAGCTTGAGAACCATATCTTTGTGGACGTAGCCTAGGAGGGGGTGAACCACAGTAACACCTGTGTTATAGGAATTAATGTATGCGTATTTATGGTTGATTAAATGTTGAATGTTAGGGGAATGAATTAACCAGTTAGATCTAGTATTCCCCATGCATGAATATAATGAATGTTATAATTAGATGTTAGACCAAATGGCTAAATATTTCAGAGTACGACCACAGATCTCCACTCATTCCCTGGTTTCAAACACCTAAGTATTGCAGCCACCCATAGAGCTATCTCGGGTGAGACTGTGTAGTACACTCTATGTTATGCGTTGCCTTCTAGTCTTCCAGAGGGTCCGATAGTTTTAGAGGGATTTTGTTGGGAGCTTATCAAGTCTGAACTAGGGTCAATCTATGATAGTAAGGTACGATCAGAATAACCCATAAAGAACCATAAGTAAAAGAAGTATAATCTAAATCAAACAAATGGTTCAAGCCAACATAGAGTTGACAACAATTAGATCAGAACATGATCAACACAAAGTTCTGTTGACGGGCGAAAATGACCGTCCGTCAACTGGAAGAGTGGAACCGGTCNGGGGTTGTCTAAATAACCCAAGCCGTTTGGTATGGACCACCCTGACGAGTTTAACGGCTCCGTTGGCCGCTCTAAGGTCTCGTAAGGAAACCAAAGAGAGAGTTGATCTAAGTTAAATGATCTAAACTAAGGAAACTAGAAACTAATAAAAAACTAACTAAAACAAACTCACTAATTAAATAAAAGAAATTAAACTAAAACTAACTATACTAATCTAACTACTAACTACCAACTATTCTATATCTACAAAATATTAACTATGATCATAATAACTCAAATCAACTATTTAATTACCAGTTATAATCACTCTCTATTCACAAATATACATTATAGACAAATCGCAGATTTGATAAAAACCTGTAAAACTCATGTGTTTGCTGCCCAAAGACAGCCAAGAACCT
>JZKD02S2153149.1:298403-318513 GCA_000966675.3 Picea glauca | reverse complement strand
GTACATGCACGAGATTTGTATGTACTAGCTACACATGCATTTCTTGTACATATACACTAGTATGTATGAGTTTTCTTGACTTACTTACTGATAATGTTGGTTAATTGTTATGAATCTGTGAACCAGGTTTCTTTTCCTTTGTACCATAAGACACCTTAACTTCGGGACAAAGTTTCCTTAAGGGTGGGTGTATGTAACAACCCTAGTAGAATATATACTTAGGGATTATTAAGTAAAAGATTTATTAGGTAATAAATTTTTCCTAACATGTTAATAACTAAACAAAGATTGGTCTAATGATATTAATTAAGTATTTATTAATTAATTAAAGATTATAATTTTGATTAATTAATTAATTAATTAACTACCTATTATATTCAATAACATGGGTATAAATTTAAAAGAGTTAATAAATTATATTGTTAAAAAAAAGGGTTACGTATATGGAAGGGATAAGGGGCATTAATAAACGGATAGGGAACATTAAATAATTGGATAAGGGGCATTAACTATGGGTAGGTAAGGAAGTAAATGGGGTGAAAGGGCAGTGAAGGAAGGATATGAGGGGAGGAGGTTTACGAAGGAGGATGATCATTCTACGGGATTATTATTTTTCTTTGGGGCTCTCTTGGATTTGTAGAGAGGAGAGCTGAGTTCTGGAGTTGGGAGGATTAGTTCAGGGGGCACCGGTTTGTTGGGGGTTTTGGGCATGGGGGCTAGGATATCCATATGGTATCCTTGAGCTAGGTAGTTGTCCTCATTGGCAGGGTGGATACTCGGTTTTGGGCAGAGTTGGTCTATGGATTCGAGCTGGGCAACGCAGCAGCAGGAAGGTCAACATGACAAGCGGAAAATGGAGGGTTAGCATCAAATCCAAGGTATTTTAAATTATGTATTTGTTTTATTTTTGTTATGAAATCATTATTCGTTATCATAAATTTATATGCACATGTGCGTAATTTATAAGAAATTACTGAGTTACTGAAATCAAGTAGAAATTATTGTTTCAGCTTATGGAATTAATGGATAAATTTATTTGGCTATTACAGGAACCTGCACAGGATTTTGAAGTTTTTACTTCCAAAGATGAAGGTGAAACTTCAAGAAATAATAAATCAAAGAAAACACAGAAGATTAAGGAGTTGAAAGAGGTAATAGTACAACATGAGGTTTTAGAAAGGGTGATAAAGGCAAGATATAAAGCTTTATCAGAGAATTTTGCAAAGACCAATGCAACGTTTGAGAAGCTGGCACGTGAAAGTATAAAGGATAAGAAGAAGAAGAAAAAGATCACAAAGGATTATAATAGCTTATGGTGGTTAGCTAAGCGCCTAAAGAGGAAAATCAAAAAGTTGAAGGAAAAAATTACCACACATCCAGATTTATAGGTGATGGCACAAGTTGCTGTAAATTTGCAGGGAGATCAATCAAGTAAATAATGATTTTTGATGGAACAATAGTTTTGAATACAAAAGTTTTCCTTTTTGATTAACACCGAGCTTTCATCAGCACAAAAGGCACACATATAACCAATTAGCTGTTGAAAAGCAAAGATTTCATCAACTAATCAACAAATCCTAAGGCGAAATAGCTGGTGAAACTGCAGAGTAAGAATTTTGAACATTTAAGCTCGAACAAAGTGGTTTTGGGGTGATTCAAAGGATAAGAGGAAATAAAAAATATGAATCACCAAAACATGAAATGTTCAGTTTGAAAGATTCGTGGAGATTTTGGAGGTGAATGCTTAATTGGTCAACCAAAGCTTTGTTCAAAACTGTTGAAAGTTTTCCAACTACTGAAGACATGTGTCCTTTCTTCCATGACACATCAGAGACATAGCAATGATGAAGACCAGATGTCGAAGACAAGCTTTGAAGACAGTTCGATTCATAGGAACTAATTCTTAGTTATCCTATTGTATTTAGTTTTGTTTTTTGTTTTCTATATTTAGAAATCCAGATCCATTTTTCAGGGATCTGAGATCTATTGTAAAGGTTATAAATACTTATTAGTTTGATAAAGTAAAGGTTCGATTATGGATACATAAATACTATATTGTAAACAAACTTTTCATATGATAATACAAATCACAGTTTTCTCTCTCTATTGATGTCAGATTCTCATCTTTCCTTCTGTACTCTTATTCAAGTTATTTTAGCTACATAATGATTGTCATCTCATTGGTTAGCTCATAACTTGATTAATAGTTTCTTATCATTGTTTATTAAACCCTACATTTGTATTTGGTTTATAAGCATTGTCTTCTCACCTACTTAAAAGCTATTATCTGATTATTGATCCTTGAGAGCACTGGTTCATTTGATTCTCATTTTGACTATCTGAATACCATACTATAATTGAGTCATCCCATTTATCCACACATAAAAAATACAAAAACAAGTTTACTTTAAGTTACCAAGCATATTTGACCCACAACCACAAAGAGTTTCTTGGAGTGATAACAAATTGGCACCGTTTCCAGGGAAAGGAGACTGAAGCTCAGCTTTCCTGGGAGATGATACAGAGATGATATTTGATGATAGACAAAGATTAGAAATTACATTGGTTGAAATCATCTATCTGGCGACTCCACAAGTTCATCCTAGCTCCAAAGAAGATTAGTACCAGGGCGAATCCACAAGAATCACTTGTCACTCTAGTGCCCAACCCAGAACTAATTCTTAGAAGAGGAAGATCATTTCAAGGTCAGACTTCAAAATCATGTACCCAAATTAATCCTCTTTCTCATTCTAAGAAATCCATAGCAGAAAACACTGGATCTTCTTCCTCTAAGATTGTTAGTGAAAAAGCATCTGTAACAATTGCAGAAGAATCAATTATTTCTTATCAAGAGGAAAATGTCATTACAAAAAAAGTGATAGGCTCAAATTTGGTTGAAGAATCATCTAAAACTTTATAAAGAAATCATATCTCATCATCCCTTGAGTCTTTTCACTCACAACGGGAAGAAGACCATATACACATTCACACTAGCCTCCTTGCTGTAGAGCATCTTCTTCAAGAGCTGTCTACTAAAGGTGAGGAAAACTTGGCTGAGCAACTTACAAAATTCTACATAGCCTCATACAAAACTTCTTTCCCATCAGAGAGTTCTTCCCCTTTTAAATTAACCCCCCCCAACACTGAGGAATCGAAGAAAAGTCTATCATCTCTTTCACCAATAATCATGGTTGCACCTCCTCCTTTGACCAAGATGCAACAAATCCTAGCTGCTAGGTATGCACTATTGATATTTCCAAATCTAGTATTAGCCATGCCCATAGGAGACTATCAGAAGTATATGCCCAAATTAATAGGTGAAGGTGATGTGACTGCTGAAGAACATATAGAGGCCTTTTACAGTTATGCAAAAAACCTTAACATTGAGGAAGAAGATGTTTGGACTCGAGTTTTTGCCTAAGCTTAGATGGCCATGCCAGGAAGTGGTTCAAAGAACTTCTTGCTGATTCAATAGCAGGCATAGAGCAATTGGATGGTATCTTTTTGAAGCACTGGGGTGATAGAAGAGATTTATTGTACTATATTACTGAATTTGGAAATCTTAGGAAAGAAAATGGTGAATCAGTCTCTGATTTCACTAAAAGGTTCAATAGGATGTACAGTAAAATTCTAGCTGAGATAAAGCCCTTAGATACCTCTGCCAAAATCACATATGCAAATTCTTTTGATTCAGATTTCTATCTATTGTTGAGAGAAATAAGGTCACCTACACTATCTCTGATGCAAGATTTTTCCCTTGAAATGGAATCAAATATATTGGCTGTTCATAAGTTGAAGGGAAACATTGATAGAAGAAATCCTAGAGATGAAGCTTCTTCTTCATCCCATACTAATCCAAAACTAGACAAGATGGCTAAAATGTTAGAGTATTTAACTTCTGATATATCTAAACTTAAAATTGAAAACAAGCAGCCTATCAAGGGAAGGGGTACTTATGATTATACAAACAGAAATTCCAATCAGAATCCAAACAACTTCAGGAGAAATAATCAACAAGTGCAGATTTTGCAGAGAAAAGAAATCCTACCGAGGATCAGAAGATAAAGGATCCTCTTCAAAATGTTGTGATGGAAGAATATGATGAATATGAATGTCCACAAGATCAAGATGACCATATTCATTGTTTCAAAGCAGAGCTGGAAACATAATTTTTGACTCAAAATGATTATGAGGAGGCCCTTACAAATGAAAAAATTAATGAACTTTCTAATGACAATGGTGTATTTCAGGTAGATGAGAAAAATAGATACAATCTCATATCTAAGGCAATTGCTGCAAAACAAAGTACTACACCTCCTTCTCAAAAGAAAGACTGTGTACCTGCCAAGTAGCAGAATCAAGATCAACATAACTTAAAGGAACCGCAAATTGCATTAAAAGCACCATCCCATGAGGTAAAAACATCTGACAAGACCTCATTATCTTTTAATCTTGAAGCAGAAATCCAAAAAATTAAAATTCCAATCCCTCTAGTTGAGCTGATGAAAAATGAGTCATTTAAGAAAAACATTTTGAGCACCCTTGATCCTAGCTGCACTTCTGACTCTGCTGATATCCTAAACATTCAATATAATCAACCTAATATTGTCCTAGGTCCTATGATTGAAGATAGGGATGAGAGATGTCCACCATTTTACATTTCTTTGAACATTCATGACAAAATCTTGCATAATTGTCTGTTAGATTCAGGTGCATCTCATAATCTGATGCCAAAGGTTGTGATGGAAGAGCTTGGTCTAGAAATCACTAATAATTATCATGATATTTTCTCTTTTGACTCTAAGAGAGTTAAATGCTTTGGGCTTATTAAATATTTGGCAGTGACTTTGACCTCAACATCAATGAAAACCATGGTGATGGATGTGGTTGTGGCAGGCATCCCTCCCAAATTTGGATGTCTCTTGTCTAGATCTTTCATGAAAAGAATTAGTGGAACTTTGCAAATGGACCTATCATACACCACCATCCTAGTGTTCGGTGGATAAAAAAAAAGGTCGTACAGAGAATCTCATCTTGCATACATAATCAGTGATGATTAGAATCCAGTCAATCACCCAATTTATTCAGTGGACACAGGTATGGGATCATGTATACTTCAAATCGATGACACTCTTTCAGAATCATTATTACTTAAGAATCCCATTGTGCAACCAACAAAAATAGGTGAGAATGACTTGTGGACAATGTTTTTTGATGGGGCGTGTACAAGAGAATCAGCTGGAGCAGGGATAGTCATTATTTCCCCATTGAAGGAAACCACTCATTTGTCTTTTAAGCTTGATTTTAAAGCAACCAACAACATTGCAGAGTATGAGGCGCTGCTCCTAGGATTAAATGCAGCCAAAGAGATGAATATTCAAAGACTACAGGTTTTTGGAGATGCAGACCTAATAATTCAGCAAGTAAACAAATCCTTCCAAGCCAAACATGTTAGGCTGAGAGCCTATAGAGATGAAGTTTTGACAGTGATTCATGCTTTTACAGATTTCAAGATTACTCATGTTCCTAGAGCCATGAATGAACTAGCTAATTCGTTGGTTGTTTTAGCCTGCTCTTTCATACCTCCATTACCTCATAAATTAAACTATGAAGTCCAAGTAAAGTATAGGCCATCACTCCCTAATAATGTAAAGTTTTGGAAGGTTTTTGAAGATGATGCTGAACTCACCAGATTCCTTGCAGTAATGGATGAGTTTGCAGATTTGTAGATTGATTTGGAGAATGAAAATGATGAAGAAATTAAGAAGCCAAAGCTAAGAAGTAAAATTGGAGCACATGAAATTGTTCAATTGTCCACTAACAGATTTCCTAAAGGATTGGTCCCATTGGAAAGGATTTTTGATAATAATGATGTGGCTGTCAAATTGGAAAAGAAGGAAGAGGACTCAGATGTATTTTAGTTTAATGTAGCTAGTGAACAAGATCCTAAATATGTCAACTTAGCTTCTCATCTGTTTGAAGAACAAAAGGCTGATTATGGTGAGTTTCTAAGAGAATTTGCTGATATCTTTGCTCGGCAATACAGTGACTTGAAAACATTCAACACTAAGATAATTCAACACAATATTTCTTTAAACAAAGATACTAAAACATTTAGGTAGAAGCTTAGATATTTCAGCCCTATGTTGCTGCCTACCATGGAAAAAGAGATAAAAAAATTATTGGATGATAAAATTATTATACCTCTCAGATACTCAGATTGGATTGCTAACCTTGTACCTATCAAAAAGAAAAATGGAGAGATTAGACTCTTTGTGGATTTGAAAAATTTGAACAAGTGTTCTAGAAAAGACAACTACCCACTGCCCAAGATGGAACACATTTTGCAAAAGGTGTCAGGGTCAAGTGTGATGTCCTTTATTGATGGATTCTCCATATACAATCAGATTGCTGTCCATCCGGATGACAGAGAAAAGACTGCCTTTACCACTCCACAAGGCACTTTCATGTATGAAAATATGCCTTTCGGACTGATGAATACTGGAGCTAGTTTGCAGAGAGAAATGGACATCACATTCGTTGGAGAGAAAGACAAATTTGTTCTGATATATCTTGATGACATAACTTTTTTTTCAAGTAGCCATGAAGATCATTTGCAACATTTGAGGAAGGCATTCCTAAAATGCAGGAGGTATGGCATTTCTCTTAATCCTAAGTAATCTAATTTTGCACTTAAAGAAGGGAAATTGCTTGGACATATTCTTTTAGCTGATGGGGTAAGGATTGATCCAAAAAGAGTAGAAGCCATTAAAAAATTGTCTCTTCCTAGATCAAAAAAGGATATTCGGTCTTTCCTTGGAACTATAAACTTTATCAGGAGGTTTATAGCAAACTTTGCAGAAATTACAAAGCACATTATTTGTATGTTAAGAAAGAATTCTGAAGTAAGATGGACCGAAGAAGACAAACAATCTTTCAATGCTATCAAAGAAGCCATTATAACAACCCTTGTTTTAATCAGTCCTAACTTTGACAAGGAATTTTATATCTTTTCATTTGCTTCAAAAGATACAATTGTAGCTATACGATTGGAGAGAAATGTTGATGATCAAGAGCAGCCAGTTTCCTTCTTCAGTAAAGTCTTGAGAGATGCTGAAGTAAAGTATGAACCATTGGAAAAACAAACATATGCACTCATCAAGTCATTAAAAGCCTTCAAGATTTACATTCTTTAAGCCAAGGTAATAACTTATGTACCTTCAAGCTCGGTTAAATATGTGCTTATACAACCCAACATAGATGGAAAAAGGAGTAAGTGGATAGCAAAGTTAATTGAATTTTATGTCGAGATCAATCTAGCAAAAATTGTGAAAGTTCAAGGCCTTGCCAAGCTCCTTGTAGAAGAAAATTGTAAGTTGCTTGAGATAATTTTTTTCGGTATAAATGTAGAAGATATTCAGATTTCAGAAGACAGAGGTAGTGATAATTTGTAGGTTTCTCCTCACCTAGATGACTGTGAATCGTATAGTCATATCATTTATTTTCTGCAGAATTTATCAGTTCCTTCAGATTTGACAAAAACACAAGGGAGAGATTTAAATCTCAAAGCTATAAGTTTCTGCATTAATGACAACTTATTGTTTTGGAAAAATTCAACATGGATACTCTTGAGGTGCATAAACCAAGAGGAATAAGCTAAAATCATGACTGAATTTCATAATAGTGAGTGTGGAGGACATCACTATTGGAAGACTACCGCTCATAAAATCCTAAGAGCTGGTTACTATTGGCCATCTTTATTTTCAGATGTGTGTAAATTTGTGAAAACATGTGACAAGTGCCAAAGGTTTGCAGGCAAAAATAGATAAAATATCTTCCCCTCAAACCTGTTGTGGTCATGTGTCCTTTTCAGCAATGGGGTTTGGACTTCATAGGTGAGATTCATCCTCCTTCTAGCAATCAACATAAATGGATCCTTGTGGCTACTGATTATTTTACCAAATGGATCGAGGCCATTCCTACAAGAAATGCCAATCACACTGTCATCATTAATTTTCTACAAGAAAACATATTCTCCAGATTTGCCTTCCCTAAGAGAATAGTCACAGACAACGCTGCTGCGTTTAATGATAAACACTTGGTAAAATTATGTGAAGAGATGGGAATTTAGCTAGTACATTCTACTTCTT
Organism: Picea glauca; assembly: GCA_000966675.3. Classification (NCBI taxonomy): domain Eukaryota; kingdom Viridiplantae; phylum Streptophyta; class Pinopsida; order Pinales; family Pinaceae; genus Picea; species Picea glauca. The sequence continues at coordinate 310,363 of JZKD02S2153149.1, read as the reverse complement.
ACTATCCATAGGGAAATGGATTAGTTGAATCATCAAATAAGAGTTTAGTCAGAATCATAAAGAAGTTGCTTGAACAAAATACCAAGGGTTGGGATTCCAAGTTGAAATCTGCTTTGTGGGCTGATAGAGTTACAAATAAAAAGTCAATTAGCACATCCCCCTTCCAATTGGTATATGGTACTGAAACCATCTTTCATGTTCAACTTGCACTACCAATTGCAAAACTTTACAAGAAGCTGACTCTGAGCCAAATGATCTAACTAGGAGGATCCACAATTTGGTAGAGCTGCAACAAGACAGAGAACAACTTTTGGAAAAGACAGAGTTACACCAAAGGAAGATGAAAGAAATCTTTGACAAAAAAGTTAAGATAGATATTTTCAAGGCAGGGGATCTAGTTCTGAAATGGGATGCAGCAAGACAGGAAAAGGGAAAACATGGCAAGTTTGATGCACTCTAAACAGGTCCATTTGTCATAACATCAGCTTAGTAGAACAATACTTTTGTCCTCCAAGATCTTGCAGGTGAAGAAGTATCAGGTGGCCCATTTAATGGGCGGTTTCTGAAACTCTACTTTTCATGATGCTTTCCTTAAAGCCTGCTTATTTGTACATATCCTTTTCAGTTTTGTTTTTGTTTTGTTTTTGTCAATAACTCCATGCCCAAATGAATACTGAGTAAAATCAATTTTGATTTCAAATTGTAAATAAGGCTACTGAGTCAAACTAGGTTCTTGGAAACCTCACAGGGAGGTCTCCATTCCAGTTGGAGCCAAATGTTATCTCTCAAAATGAATCAGTCAATTTGTTCCTTTTGTAGGTGATAGCATGGTCATAAATTAGGGTCCTATATAAATTTTTAAATTTTAGAAGTGTCAAAATATAGGATTTAAGATGTTATCCTAGAAATAAATCGATCATCAAAAGGTCTTTTCAAAAAATCAAGAAAAAAATCTTTTCAACAACTAACATCTGTTTTGAAGTCGAAGTTAGTTGGTGAAAGACTAAGGTTTCAATGGCTAAAGTGTACTCTCAGCAGCAAGCGAGCCAGTGAAAGTGTTATCACGGGTTTTCCTCCAACGAATCTAGAAACCTAAAAGGGATACGCCAGACATAGGTCATACAATCATCATGGAGAGTTAATGGACGCAAATGAGTGATGACACCTTTTCATCACATTTTAGCAGGACATCATGATAGATTGTGCTCATGAATTTCATGGGGTAGACAGAGAAGGGTTTGAAGATGTGACACACTCTTAATCATCATTTCAACCAGAGGATAAAGTACCGGTTAGTTGGTGACATCAAATCAAATCACCATTTCCTATTTCAAACTTATGGTGTTCAAAAACTTCTATTATGGGGTTTCATATTTCATTGATAACACAGGGTCGTTTTCACTAACGCTAGTCTTTTCCTTATTAAGAAGTTTATAGTTTCAACAGTGTACAAATTAGCTGGTGATTAAGTTGCAGATGGCAAGGAAGCAAGGAGGACGACTTTTGAGGAAAGAATTAGACAATTTATCCTTTTTGCAGTCTTATCTAGAGGTGCAAAAGCATTTCTCAGATGCAGGTTGTATGACATATGTGGAAAGGTTGCAGGAAGGCTATCACCAGGCGATAGCAGAGATTTTTGCAAAGTCATACGATGGAAAGAAAACTATAGTGGGATCGCTAGAACTGATAGTTGATGAAGCTGCCATTGCTTCAAAAAGATGAATCAAAGATTCGTGGAGATTTTGGAGGTGAATGCTTAATTGGTCAACCAAATCTTTGTTCACAACTGTTGAAAGTTTTCCAACTACTAAATACATGTGTCCTTTCCTCCATGACACATCAGAGACATAGCAATGATGGAGACCATATGTCGAAGACAAGCTTTGAAGACAGTTCGATTCATAGGAACTAATTCTTAGTTATCCTATTGTATTTAGTTTTGTTTTCTGTTTTCTATATTTAGAAATCTAGACCCATTTTTTAGGGATTTGAGATCTATTGTAAAGGTTATAAATACTTATCATTTTGATAAAGTAAAGGTTCGATTCTGGATACAGAAATACTATATTGTAAACAAATTTTTCATATGATAATACAAATCATAGTTTTCTCTCTCTATTGATGTCAGATTCTCATCTTTCCTTTTGTACTCTTATTCAAGTTGTTTTAGCTATAGAATGACTGTCATCTCATTGGTTAGATCATAACTTGATTAATAGTTTCTTATCATTGTTTATTAAACCCTACATTTGTATTTGATTTATAAGCATTGTCTTCTCACCCACTTAAAAGCTATCATCTGATTATTGATCCTTGAGAGAACTGGTTCATTTGATTCTCATTTTGACTGTCTAAATACCATACTGTAATTGAGTCATCCCATTGATCCACACATACAAAATACAAAAACAAGTTTACTTTAGTTTACCAAGCATCTTTGACCCACAACCACAAAGAGTTTCTTGGAGTGATAACAACACGTAGAAGGAAGAATTGCCATCTATCAGCTCAAGGAAAATTCATCCATGTGGTGGGACCAAATTGTGCAAGTGCAACACATTGATGAGAGACATGTTACTTGGAGGGAATTCAAGAGGTATTTTCAAAAGAAATATTTGACTAAGAGATACTATGACAAGAAAATGAAGGAGTTCTTTGAACTCAAGCTTGGGAGTATGACCATAGATGAATATGAAAGAAGGTTTTTAGAGATGCTTAAGTATGTTTCTTTCATCAAGGATGTTCAAATTAAGATTCATAGGTATTTGAGTGGGTTGTCATCATTTATTAGTGATAAGATACAATATGATGATCCAAAAACATTGGAGGAGACCATAAGGTGAGCTAAATTCCTTTATGATTAACATAAAGGAATGCCAACTTTCCAAAAAGATTGGGAATACAAGAATACAACAATATGGAACAGAGGAAGAAGAGGACTAAGACACCATTCTTTAGAAATAATCCTCAGGGAAAACCAGCTTCTGGAGAACCCAGAATGACCGAGACAGTGGGGCAAAGACCAAGGCAACCACCTATTCAATGTCGGGGTTGTGGGGGAGATCATATGTATAGAGATTGTCCTCATAGAGATGAAAAAGTGATGATTGTTCACAATGTACAAGAAAATGATATAGTGGAGGAAATGGGCATAAATGTACCTAGGATCTATGCAGCTCTGGACAACAAGCAAACTGAGTTTCAGTCACATATGATTGAAGTGGAAGGTAAGATCAACAACTGAACCATTGTTATTTTAATTGATTTAGGAGCTAGTCATAGTTATCTAGATCCGAAGAAGGTGGAAATATTTCATTTGCCAAGAAGAAAGATTGAAAAATCTTGGTTGGTGCAGCTGACTATTGGAGCTAAAAGACAAATTAATGATATGGTTAAGGCATGTATAATAGACATGAATGGAATGAGCACTAGGGAAGATTTGAACATCATACCTTTAGGTTTCTATGATTGCCTAATTGGTATGGATTGGTTGGAACAAAACCATGATATCCTTGACTGTTATAATAAGACATTTACTTTCTTGGATGAGGAAGGGAACCTAAGGACATTAGAGGGAATTCCTAGGGTAGTAATCGTCAAAGAAAGTTCACCATTGCAGCTAAATAAAAGTTACACAAAAGGGTATAAAAGATTTGCAGCACATATGGAAGAGACGCCTAACGATAAGGTGCCAAATATTGAATATTATGCAGTCATAAAAGAGTTTGAATATGTATTTAAAGAAATACTAGGATTATCCCCTAAAAGAGACATTGAGTTCTCCATCAATCTGATGCCTGGAGCAATCCCAGTATCCAAGACCCCTAATAGGATGAGTACACTAGAATTGAAGGAATTGCAAATGCAACTTGAAGAAATTATGAAGAAGAGGTATATATGCCCAAGTGTGTCACCTTAGGATGCCCCAATATTATTTGTGAAGAAAAAGGATGGAACATTGAAACTTTGCATTGACTTCAGGCAGTTGAACAAGGTAACTGTGAAGAACAAGTATTCTTTTCCAAGGATCAATGACCTCTTTGATTAGATGAAAGATGAAAAAAAGTCTCTAAGATCGATCTCAAGTCATGCTATCATTAGGTAAGAATTAAAGATGAATACATCAACAAGACTGCTTTCCAAACAAGGTATGGTCATTATGAGTTCATAGTGGTGCCATTTGGGTTATCAAATGCACAAACTATCTTCATGTGTTTAATGAATGGTATTTTCAGAGAATACTTAGATAAGTTTGTCATTGCATTTTTGGATGAAAATCTTATATATTCTAAGTCAGAGGAAGAGCATGAGAAACACTTGAGGATAGTATTACAAGTATTAAGGGAGCATCAATTGTATGCTAAATTGAGCAAGTGCTCATTCTATCAGAAACAAATTCATTATTTGGGACATATCATTTCAGAGGAAGGGATAATAATGGATCCTAAGAAGATAGAGGCCATTAGAGAATGGCCAATGCCAAATAATGTGATAGAGGTTAGATCATTCATGGGACTTGCAGGCTACTATATGATATTTATTGAAGGATTCTCAAAGATTGCACACCCAATCACTTCCTTGCAAAAGAAGGGTCTGAAGTTTCAGTGGACATTGGATTGTGAAAAGAGTTTCCAACACTTGAAGAATTTATTAACAAGTGCTCCAATACTAAGGATTGATGATCCAAATGAAGACTTAATTGTATGCATTGATGCATGTAAAGAAGGGTTTGGTGGTGTCCTCAGTCAAAATGGGTATGTGGTATGCTATGAATCAAGGAAGTTGAAGGAACATGAAAGGCACTATTCTACTCATTATTTGGATTTGGAATCCATAGTGAATGACTTGAAGATGTGGAGGCACTACCTCATGGATATAAGATTCAAGTTGAGGATAGACCATAGTGGTCCTAAATATTTATTTGGACAACCAACTCTAAATTCCAGGCAAAGCAAGTGGTTAGAATTCCTCAGTGAATATGACTTTGACATAAAGCATATCAAAGGGAAAGAGAACAAGGTGGATGATGCACTTAGCAGAAGGGTGCATGGGTTGCATGCTACAACCATTAGCATGTACCAATAATATTTGAAAGACATAATGTTAGAGGCTTCAAAATCAGATTTGCAATACATGAAAATAATAACAAAATTACAACAAGGTATTTTGCAGCAGAAAATCGAATACTATAAGCTAGAAAATGATGAAATTATCATGTACATGGGAAAAATTTATGTGCCAAATTCCGAGGAATTGAAAAATATGATATTGAGAGAAATGCATAATGTACCTTATGCTGGGCACCTGGGTTATTAGAAAACTATTGCAGTTGTCAAGAGCCAATATTATTGGCCAGGCATGAAGAAATAAGTTGTTGATTTCATTGCCAAATGTTTGGAGTGTCAAAAGGTCAAGGATGAGCATAGACACCCAGCTGGTTTGCTACAACCATTTCCCATTCCTGAATGGAAATGGGAAGCTGTAACAATGGATTTCATCACCAAACTTCCCAGAACAATCAAACAACATGATTCTATTATGGTGGTGGTGGATAAGCTTACTAAAGCTGTCCATTTTATTCCAGTAAAGCTCACTCATAAGGCAACCAACATTGCTGATATTTATATCAGATAAATTGCTCGACTACATGGTATACCCAAAACAATTGTGTCTGACAGAGATCCAAAATTTACATCAAATATTTGGAAAGGATTATTTAAGGAATTTGGAACAAATTTTGAATTTTAACACAGCTTATTATCCATAGTCAGATGGGAAAAAAAAAAGGGTGAATCGAGTGATTGAAGATATTTTGAGGATGTATGTGATGGATAAACCATAAAAGTGGGAAGACTACCTACACTTGGTAGAGTTTTATTATAACAATGGGTACCAAGAATCTCTAAAGATGAGCTCATTTGAGGCACTTTATGGTAGAAGGTGAAACACACCGGTAAGCTAGGATAAACCAACAGATAGAGCAGTGGTTGGGCTAGAATTACTCAGGGAAATGGAAGAGAAAATGATGAAAATACAACAGAATTTAAAGGCTGCCCAAGACAGATAGAAAATATATGTTGATAAGGGCATAACTCACAGGGAATTTAAAGTGGGTGACCATGTATTCTTGAAAGTAAAGGCCAACATAAGTTCCCTGAAGTTGGGAAATTGTTTAAAGTTGGAAACTCATTATTGTGGGTCGTTTAAAATCCTAGAGAGGATTGGGCTTGTAGCATACATGCTTGCCTTTCCTGCATCAATGTATATTCATAATGTGTTCCATGTATCATTGCTAAAAAAGTATATACATGATGTTAATCGTGTCATTGATTGGAATGTGATTTAGGTGGAGCAAGAAGGCACCTTTCAAGTACATTTGATGTGCATATTGAACCGAAATATCAAACATCTATGGAATCGATTCATAGAGCTAGTAAAGGTCCAATAGACCTAGTATAGTCCCGAATATGCAACTTGAGAGCACAAGGATGCTATGTGAGCATAATACTCACATCTTTTTGAAGATTTTTGAAATTTTGGTTGTATATGTGTATAAAATTCACTGAGGATAGTGCATAAATTGTTGAAATAATGTAAATGCAAAGTGTATTCTGATTATTATTTGATATATTATTCATTGGATCAATCCCCATTACAGATTGATCATGTCGGCTATTGTAAAGGACCAAATCCCCTTTTGCGGATTGATCAAAATGTAATTGTAATAGGCAAAATAAGAAGTTGGCCCCAAAATATATTAAAGAGGCCCCATAATATATTAAAGGTGGTTATAACCACCTAGATTGAGAAGTCAACCTTTCCAGTGAGGAGACACTTCCACACGTGCAAGACTTGTATAAATAAGGAGGCTAGTGCCTCACTTAGACACACACTCACTTGTTCATTTGAGAGACAAGTTTCAGAGCTGCAGTTGGAGAAGAGAGAGAGAGAGAGGCACAACTTTGGGAGAGGAATTTATGTACTTGTTTGAGTTATCTCTTGGAATTGTATTGAATATCTATAATAAGGAAGTTTTGCTGGGTTTTCTGCCCCATGAGGGTTTCCTAGGATAAATGATGTGTCTCTTGTGATTGTGTATTTCTCAGTGATCCTATCTTATGCTATTGTTATATATTGAAACACATAACTCAAATAATATCTTAAACATTAACATGGTATCAGAGCTAAGCTGAAGAGAGCATCTCTCACAAGAGAAAGTGAAAAACGTCACTGTTGCCGCACATGCAAATTAGGGCTTTTTGTTGGTGAGGTATTTTAGCCCTAAAACCATATAGAAAAGTGCACCCTCCCTCAAGGATAATTTTGGCACCTTTAGCGCACCTTTTCAGTGGCTAGATCTCCTGAAAAGTGAAACCCTAGTTTCACAAAGTACCAGAAGTACAAGAAAACCAGAGAACCAGAAGTACCAGAGTACCATAGGTACCAGAAAATTAGAAGCACCAGTCTAGAAATACACATATCAAGTTTGGAGGGGTAAAAGTTGGGTTTTCTCAGATCCAAGCACACCGGGCTACTCGCCTTAGCCAAGCGCACCTCCTGGTAAGTTTAGAATTTGATTTTGAGCATTTTCATTTTTGGACATTTTCCTAGCTCCAGGTAAAAGATGTCTGCAAGTAGTAAGCTTGTTGACAAGATAGAAGGCGTGGAAAACTTCCATGCCTAGAAGTATAGGATTGGTCTCACTCTTGAAGAGAATGATCTAGCAATATTCGTCAAAGAAGAAGTGCTAGAGCTCGACGATGCTGCAGGGAAAGCGAAGCATCAAAAGGACACAATCAGGGCCAAAAAAATCATTGCAGATTCAATCAAAGATCACCTGATTCCCTATGTGTCATCAAAGAAGACTCCGAAATAAATGTTTGATTCCCTAAACAGACTATATGAAGGAAATAACATAAGCCGGAATATGAATCTTAGAGCTCATCTCAAGAATACAAGAATGCATAAAGGAGAATCAATCCAAGAATATTTCTCCAGAATATCCCAATTCAAAGAACAACTAGAAGAAATTGGAGACACTATAGACAAATAATAACTTATAATGACGACCCTAAATAGTCTCACAAGACCTTGGGATGCATTCATCCAAACGATTTGTGCTAGAAAGGAGAAACTAAAGTTTGACGGTCTATGGGAAGAATGCATCCAAGAAGAAACAAGAGTAGCTAACCGAGAGGATTTACTAGCAAGATATGCAGATCAAGCCCTAACTACTCACACCAAAGGAGGAAGGAAGAAGTCTTACTTCCAAAAAGAGACTTATAAAGAGTCTCAACCCCCAAACAAATTTACTCATAAATAATCTCATCCAAGGAGATTCTAGAAGAAAGGATAACGTAAGGAAAGAGATTACTCATATGTACAATGCTACCATTGTGACAAGATGGGATACATTGCGAAATTTTGTCCAACTAGACGAGAAGAATACAAGAGGAAACAAAAGAGACACCATGCCCATGCAGTTGAAGATGAAGAAGAGCCACCCGCAAAGATGTTAAGAGAACAAATTAAAGACCATGTCTTAATATCGACCCTCTCAGGATCGCTAACACCTGGAGAGGACACTTGGCTCATTGATAGTGGTGCCTCCAAGCATATGACAAGACAAAGAGATATTCTCTCTTACATTTTATAAAATAAGTTTTCTCAGAAGGTGACACTTGGAGATGATTACCAATATCCCATCAAGGGAGTGGGAGAATCAAACTACAAACTTAATTCAGGGAATTCAATGAAGATGAAGGACGTACTCTATTTACCAGGTTTGAAAAAGAACTTACTCTCCATATCAGCTTTAGAGAAGAAAGGCTTCAAAGTTGCCTTCATAGATGGAGAAGTTTTTATGTGGGCTAAATCAGAAACCATGAAAGAAGAAATCATCATTGGAAAAGAAGAAGCTGGCTTGTATAAGCTAAAGGGTCACTCATAAGCTGCCATGACCCACGCCATTGAGAATCCATGTGAACTTTGGCATATAATATTAGCTCACATCAACTACACGACACTACCATACATATGCAAAGCTGTCACAAGTCTACCAGAACTCAAGGTTGACCATGAAGGCATGTGCAATGGATGTGCACAAGGGAAGAACATCAAGAACCCTTTTCCGAAGAGAGACAACAAAGAAGAAGGAGTTCTAGAGCTCTTTCATTCATATGTGTGTGGCCCAATGCCATCATCCTCCATTAGTGGGTATGTATACTATGTATCATTTATTGATGATTATTCTCGTAAGACCTGGGTGTATTTCTTGAAATCTAAAGATGAAGTGTTCAACAAATTCAAGGAATTCAAATCATTGATAGAGAATATTTCTGAAAGAAAGATCAAGATACTCAGGTCAGATAATGGAGGAGAATACACCTCAAAAGAGTATGTGAACTTCTGCAAAGATGTTGGAATCAAGAGGGAACTCACTACTCCCTATAATCCTCAACAAAACGATGTAGCTGAAAGGAAAAACAAAATGATAATGGAAGCCGTGAAGACCATGATCCACGATCAAGATCTTCCTATGTGCTTATGGGAAGAAGCAACAATGAAAACCGTATATGTGAAAAACTGATTGTCCCATAATGCACTTGGGTTCAAGACCTCGGAAGAGATGTTCATCGAAAAGAAGCCATAGGTAAGCCATCTCAAAATATTTGGCTGCCCAATATTTATACATATACCGAAAGGGAAGAGAAACAAGCTGGAACCCTCAGAAAAGAGGGGAATATTTGTGGGATACTGTGAGGTCTCCAAGGAATTTAGGATCTATGTACCAGGTCACTGTCACATTGATATCAACAAGGATGTGACCTTTGATGAAGATGCAACGCTCAAGAAATCGAGAAGATGCTATCTTGAAGAAGTATATGAAGAGGAACTTGTAATACCCAGAATTGCAGATTTAGTGAGGGAGGTTCCTAGAGCTGTTGAACCAGTGAGGGAAGTCGTAACTTCCCCTGATGAGGAAATTCTAGAAGATCATGACGTAGTAGATTTTTAAGAACCTCCTCAGATGATGATATCCCATAAGAGAAAGCCAACTTGGGCTAGAGAGCTTATTCAATATGGAGAGAAATATGGTGTTCCCGAAGGAACCACGAGACATGTGAAGAGACCTAAGCCATTATCCAGTTATATGGCTTTGATGTGTGATCTAATAAAGAAAGAGCCTACTTTCTTTGAAGAATCCATTCAGAAGAAGGAATGGGCAGATGCCATGACAGAGGAATACCAATCCATAATAAAGAATGATGTATGGGAAATAGTTCCCAGACCGAAGAGTAAGGATGTGGTATCCTCCAAATGGATTTTCAAAATAAAATTTGTTGTTGATGGATGTATTGAGAAGTATAAAGCAAGATTTGTAGCTCGTGGATTTTCTAAAAAAGAAGGCATTTACTATGAAGAGACATTCACTCCCGTAGCCAGATACACTTCGATCAGAACCATCATAGCCATTGCAGCTAAGATGAAGTGGAAGTTACACCAGATGGACATAAAGATAACTTTCCTAAATGGTGTCATCGAAGAAGAAGTGTATATAGAGCAACCTCAAAGATTTGAAGTTGAATATAGGAAGTCTCATGTCTGCAAGTTGAAGAAGGCTATACATGGATTGAAGCAAGCTCCCAGAGCTTGGTATGGCTAGATAGACAGTTTCCTGACGAGCTTGGGCTTTACCAAGAGTAAATCAGATTCTAACCTCTACTTCAAGGTTATGAACAATGAACCAGTGATATTTTTTCTATATGTGGATGACTTATTCTTAACCGGAGAATAAAATATCATCATTGAATGTAAGAAGAGACTCGCTTCAGAATTTGAGATGAAAGACCTTGGCCTAATGCACTATTTCTTAGGTCTTGAGGTATGGCAGAGTCCAGAGAGGATATTCCTTAACCAAGGGAAGTATGCAGTCAAAATCTTGAAGAGATTCAACATGTTAGAGTGCAAGTCCATGAATACAGCCATGGAAACAAATATGAAGTTCCTGGTCGACACTTTGTCAGAATTGATTGATGCCACACTGTATAGACAAATTATTGGATCGCTGATGTACCTGACGAACACCAAACCAAATATTTGTTTTTCCGTGAACACGTTGAGTCATTTTCTGGTAGAACATAGACATGTTCACCTTGTGGCTGCAAAACATGTGATGAGGTACCTTAAGGGTACATTAGATTGTGGTCTCAGTTATGATGGAGATCATGATTTCACATTGAGTGGGTACATTGATTAAAATTGGGCTGGAAGTGTTTCTGATAGGAAGAGCACTTCAAGATGTTGTTTTAGTTTGGGATCAGCCATGATCTCATGGCAGAGTAGGAAGCAATCCAACATTGCTCTCAATAAGTCTAATAACACATTTTTGAAGAACTTTTTTTATTCATAGCGTGATATGACAGGTCTTACTTGAAATTTTCATGTTCTCTTTATCTTCATCTACCTCATCCAAGTTAGGTTATTTGAATTATCTAGTGCTTAAATTCTGAACATATACTACCACAATTCCTATTTAAAGACCATCCAAATTCACTTGAACCCTTACATCCTCTTTCCTTCTCATAATTTGGAGTGTTTCCAATTCCAATGTCTCTAGGCCTCTTGGTTGCTTCCTCAAAGCCCAATTATTCTATATACTTAGGTAACTTCATTGTATAACAAGGTTCCTGTAGCAATGGTGGTGTATGCACCTAAATGGAATCTCCTCATAGTCTAAATTGAGGTGAAATAGGTCGACTCCACTTCTGATATCCATAAAATCTATGAGGCATTTTATCACTTCCAACCCTACCAATATTCACATAACTCCATAGTACCCAATCTCTAATAAAGGTAATATGCTTCATAAAAGGTAACTAAGGTGTTACCAATTTTTTCAAAAGACATTTTTATATCACAAAATCAATGGAAACTGTTAAGAACCAAACATCAATATA
>JZKD02S2153149.1:269928-294239 GCA_000966675.3 Picea glauca | reverse complement strand
TACAACTAATGGCCTAAAGACGACATAAATAAAATAACATTACTAATCTAATATGCCCCAATTAAGTGGTAATGAGCCAATATTAGGGCTTAACAGAAACCTTGGGATACAAACCCAAATGAGGATAATGTACACACAAGATGACTTGGAATCTAACTCAATGTCCCATTTATTCAAGAATAGAGATTGAGATTCTCACTTCCAATGCTCATGCAAGATAGGTTTTACTTCTTTAATTGTTCAAAACACCCAAAGAAACCATCCTTTTACCAGGATTAGGGTACTTGGAGAGCCCCCCACCACCAGTTAATAGTCTTTCATGGTCAATTTATTCAAATCCTATGAACTCATTCTCTTCCCTAGAAAATTTCTTATTGGTGTCGAGTCTACCATCTCCATTTAATGTCATTACGTTTTGTTTTCCCACCTAGGTTTAGGCTAATGGAATCCTATGCATTCTTCATACATTTACAACCCTTTTGATTTATAGAGCCCTCTTGAGACTTATTCCCTACAACCTCAAAATTTGACGATGGGTTGTCACTCAAAAGATTCAAATATAAGATATTTAATAACAAAATTAGAACCAAAAAAACTATCCTACTTACATATATCACAATTTCAAAGAAAATCAAAATCATTATAGACCTCATTCAATGTAGTTTCTAGTTCAAACCTTGAGTGTGATAAACCACCATCCTTGTCTGAACAAACATTCATGGTTTATGGATTTGCATGATCAATATTATTACTCCTTACATGGGGAGACACATATTTGTATCTATGATTGTTGGTTTGATTACTGGAAGGACCCATCACCCCTGCCTCCATCTATCTCGATAACTTCACACCGTTTTCACCAATCCCTTTCACCACCTCACTCAAAATCTTCAAGGTGGACTCCTCCAATATTGTACACCCTATATGGAGAAGGATATTGATATCCCACATAGTGTTCGATTGATATAAACTAAGCTATACTAGATCCTTTGAATCCCAAAATGATCATCAAATAAGTCCACAATTTCCTCCTCATACACTATAATGTCTTCCATGTATATTTTTCCAACCTTCAATGAAGCAAATTTCACTATGGCTACTCATGTGGAACCCTATATGCTATGTAACCCTATCCATGTAGTGCCTAAAATATTCCAAACTATTGAACTGAAGAGTTTCACATTTAACCTTCATATAACAATCAACAATCAAAATCATCCATGACTTATTAAACCACTTCTTGATTTAATAGATAATGAATTTTTTATCCATCCATCATTATTTTTATGGCACATGGGAAATGGTTCTATAATATAAAAGTAATCCTTTCTCATGCAAGCATAGATCACCTTGATGGAAGTAGATATCACCTTGATGGAAGTAGAGATAACCTTTGATGGATATTCCACTCAATAAGAATTGCAATGGGGTTGCAGTGGTTTCCAAGATGTTTCTTCGCTTGTGTGTTTCTTATCTTGTTTTTTCCTCAAGAACTTGAATTTCTCTATTGCTACTTACAACCATCACAAATCATCTCTTTGAAACTCTATTGCAAAATATTCTACTCTCTCACTCATGTGAAAATACTATCTATGTTGCATCTCTAATTATTTTCTTACACTATAGAACCCTTGGCCGATATCTCCGTGCATATAGGTGAATTAGGGTTCACACCAACTTTGATAAAGCCTAGCCAAAGTCATTAAAAGTGCGATCAATGAACTTGAAAATTGGAGGAGTGGGCGAGGTCCTCACTAATATTCCGAACTCCTACAATGCAAGAATTGTAGGGTTAATTTTGCATTGTTTATATTAAATATAAACTAAGAACTAATATTATGGAGATTAACTTCCTAATTATTAACTCATCAAAATTAATATTTAATAAAACTTCTTTTCAATATTTTAGAGTATAAAATAAAATTATAAAGCATATCAATTAATTCTTTATCATTTTTGTTAAGATATGTTACATTAAAATTGGTTCTAGTATTGTAACACTCATCATGATTATTAAATATCTTTTTAACATGTCAAAACATTTTATTTTTCCCAACACCAAACACTTGTAAAAACCAATTTTTTAACTAAAAAATGATATAAACTAATTTTACAAGATCAACGACAAAAATATATTAATCTTAAAAATCATATATATGAGTTTTTAAGAGATGCATGAAATTTAATTTAATTAAGTCTCATCAGATGTTACGATCAATGATCTTGTAGAAATTGTTTCCTAGATGGGGTGTTATCCCGGGGAGACAAGACAAGCCCCACACCATGTAGGGAAGAAAACATGCATGGGATTGATCATACTACATACTCAGTTTTGGATTTTATCTAGGATAAGAGGTCTTATTGCAGTTCCTGCCATCTAATTTGCAGTATATGTATGACTTGGATACTATTCCCACCTCATGAGACTTCATGTTAGTAACAATGTCATAGGCTCAAATGTTTCTTCCATGAAGGATGGAATATAGGAAGGATAGAGGAATAAGGGACACTGGGATTCATGATGTCTTTGGTCTTGATTTGAAGTTTTTTTCTTCTAGTTTAATTTTAATTTTTGTTGTTAGTTTATTAGTTTAGAGTGTCCTATCTTCTAGCTTGGCTCACGATCAGTCCTTGGTAAGAGAATTCAAAAAGGAGTTGGGTGAATTTATATTTGTCAAGCTAAGGAGTCTATCTTTGGTTTTGATATTTGGGTGGTGGCATTCATTTCATCTCTTGCACCTTCCTTTCAATATTGCTGTCTTCTTGTAGTCCCTCACTATATGTTATGACATAAGGGAAGCATATATGGGGCTAAATGTATATGATATGACCCCAAGGTGGAGAATATATGGGCCTAAATGTACATGTAATGTGTACATATATATGTAATTTGGTTGGCCTAATAGTAAAGGGGCCTCATGTGTAGGTGTGAATAGGTATATATAGAGATCATGCATTCATTATTGTGGACATGTGAATTGTGATGTATAAATATATTTTGTTATGTAGAGGAGGTTCTCCTATTGTTTAAGGAGTTATTATGTAACTTATCTATCTTGAGGTTTTTCTCCATGCTCACATTGTTGTACATGGTGTGTAAGTTTGTTCCATTATGATATCTTCAGCAATTTGATCATTACATTTGGTTTCAGAGCATTGATCCTAGGTTTTGCTGCTTCAATCAAGTCATATTGGAATTTTAGATATACATTTTTTTCGGGGACACTTCAGAAATCGAAACTTGTAATATGTTTGGAATACATATCAAGGTACCTTTGGTACAAATTTAAGCTTCTAGGTCATTTTACTTTAAGAGATACACCCTGTGGAAGATAGGGTTTTGACTAGTCCTATAATTAGTCTCAAACATATGTTCCAAATAAACATTCATATCTTATTCATAGAGGATCCAAATTTAGTGAGACTAGTTGCATTGGAAATATGAAAGTCCTTAGTATTTTTGGTGCAAATTTAAGAATAATTTATCCAATATTGGATGCATGGCATTCTCTACAATTTATCTCTCCAGAATAGGACAAAATTCAATAAGGTTTGTGAAAGTTACCATAACTTTCATTTGACACACCCAATTTCAGTCATACATATGGCATTGCAGAGAAGACATTTAAGAATACTATAGGTCGAAATTCCAGACTCATAAGGGATGAAATTTAAGAAATACATCAGAAGGAAGGTCGACAAGGAGGAAAAATTCCAAATTAGGGTTTCAAAGGTATGTTTACTTAAAAATATCATAAATTTTGATTGGAGTGTCTTGATTGAGTTGATTCAAAACCCATTGGAAAGATAAAACACATAATATTGTATTGGAACACGTATTATAACTATTTTAGTTCATTATCCTTAATACACTAAGGTTGTAAGCTGAGGGTTGGAGTCAGACCTCAATTAAGAATCAATGGAAATACCTAAATTTATAGGAGATGAAGATAAATAAAAAATAAATTCTATGGAATGATTGAGATTGGTAAAGGAATATGATTGGAATATTTTAGAAGAAATACATTATTGATTTGGTGAAGCTAAGGAGTGTTGGATGCGTATTGATTTTGATACTACATGGAACATGACATGGGAAAAATTTGAAACAATATTCTCATATAAATGGATTAGGGATAAAAAATGGAGGTCTAACAACACTCATACCACAACTATTATATAAGCAAACACAACAAAACAACCATTTTTTTTTTCAAGATGTAGTGGAATCATCCATTAAGTTAATCATATATCACTTAGACAATTAAATTAAATTGATAACATTATACATGCACTAATAATATTTTGATTTCACAATGAAGCAACAAGCATTAAGTATCACTGTGCATGCGACGAAAATCCTACATGATTGATGCTATACAACTAAATTTATACCAAATCTAACACTATTAACACAACTCGTCATATCATTGTTATAGGATCGATAACAAGGGTATGCTATTTCTTTTTTGAATGTTTCGAATGTATAGTAACTGTTAAAATCTGTATTAGTGTTTATTATACTAATTTCAACGTGTATAAAATTATATTTTCACACCATAAACATGATGTAATTCGATATTTCAAACTCAGTTTAATAAGATTAGGTAGGTTCCTTGATCATAAATTATTGAACATACAACATCAATAGTACAAAGTCGATTCAATCTTTACATCCCTTTTTTTCAAAAACAAGAATTCAATATGATAAAAACTTAACAACAAATACCGTATCCAAATGCACACAATACTATAAATGTTCTTAAACTGGAACTTTTCTCAGTGTCCTCGTCCTCCACTTCACTTACCAATCCAAGGAATTATACCTCCCATCCAATGTTAGGGTACTCTTCTTCCCCTTAGCCCCCGAGCCGCAAAGGGGCCACACACAAAAACTAGAAACAATAGCTCCTGAGATTGCCTCGCAAGGAAGAGCTTCCACTCCTTTCACAAGCTTGGAAGTCCCAACTCTCACAAGTAAAACACAGTCCAACAAAATTTTGGCAACATAACAATACTAAGAAAAGTGAGATTCTTTTCACCTCCCTTCCATTTCTTTTATAGAATTGTTTTCAATGACACTTGTCCCTATGAACAACTAATTAATTTTTAATAATTAAATTAAATGATTATTCACCCAGCACATGTGTCACACTCTCCCAAGGTTGCACATGTAATTCCTCTTTTTATTTGATTTAAAATCTAATTTCCCTCACATTCCCCAATGTGTTCCTATTTTTTCTCTTAGTTCTCCCTTAGTTCCCCAATTTCTTATTTATTGATTGTCCCCTAACGAGATCTTAGTTTGAGTTGGTTTATGAGTCTTCTTTTAGTTAGTATTAGTGGTAGATTGATTCAAGATGCCACTTTATGTATACACCTATTCTCTCATGTTTTAATTTCTTTCTATTTTAAAAATCCCATGCACACATGTGCATTTTACCCAACCTTAAATTTATTTTTCCTCTTCTCCTAAAGTTTATTAATTCCCAACTCGCTTAGTCTTATTTAGTTTTTAATTTATTGATTTTTAACTTAGACTTGCAATTGAACTTAGGATTTAACTAGGCTTAGACTGTTGTTATATTTCTAAATTTCTAAATAAATGATTAGTTAATACTTTGTTCTAACAAGGTTTAAACATTTCATTAATTTTCTAGGCCACCTATATTTATTAACTCACATTTAATTACGTGATGTACACATCTATATTGTGGATTGGTATTGGTGAAAATAAAAAGGAACACTAAAGAGAAAGATCTAAGGAAACTCATGCAAGGAAAGATAAAAAAGATTGACTTAAAAAACAAAGGGACTAGGAAAGGAAAGATAAAAATAAATACTACTATGTACAAGACTAACATCACCATGGGTGATTAGGAGAAGTAGTTTTTAGGATTTGGCCATTGATAGTGAGTTCCTCCTCATATCCATGTAATGTATGAAGTCAAAAAGTCCTAGGACCTATTTTCTGGTAGATCAGATAAGGTCCCAAACACAACTTCTGAAACTTGGTGTGTTTTACTTTTAATTCATTTGATTTATCCCATTTGAGTACAAGATCCCCTTCATGAAAATATTTATTACCCATAGATTACTTTTCAAACCATTTTTTGATTACTTCTTGATGGTGTGTTAAGTTCGTTTTAGCTTTCTCCTTTTGTTATTCTAATTTTAATAACATGTTTAACCTCTCCTGCATCACTGGGAAAGATTCATCACAGATGGATGGGGACAATTGCAACACTGGTAAGAAAGTGTGATTAGGTATGGTGGCCTCCTATCCATATACTAGAAAAAAGGGGGAGTTACCAATGTATGACTTTGGAGTTACTCTGTCATCCCCGAGGGAATTTAATATAGCAAGGTGCTCGTTTCTTTGATGGTCACTAGCCATATTCTTGGGGATGTTGATGATGTTTTTGTTGGTGGATTCTGCCAAACCATTCCCTTGTGGGAAATAATTTTCTCAATATTTAACTTTGATATTTCTTTCAAGGGAAAATTCAGTCAATTTCAGAGAAGAATTGTTTTTTGCATTATCAAAGACTAATGATTCAAGAACTCCAAACTTGGTGATGATATGAGATTGAAGGAACAAAATCACCTGGTTTTCATTGATAGTCTTTAAGGGAATCACCTCACTCCATCTGGTAAATTAGTTAGTGGCCATTAGAATGTATTTTTGAAGCTAAGAGGAATTGAGATTGATTTCCCCGATTATGTCTATCCCCCATTGTTGAAATGGAGGTTCGACGGTCACTAGCTGTAGGGAAAATGCGAATTTATTCTCTCTTCCTACCGAATTTTGACATTGCTGGAATCTCCTTGCATATATGCGTGAGAATATTTGAAGAAGGAGGGCCAATAGTATCCATCTCTGAGGATTTTGTGTGCAGTCGTATCTACACTGTAATGCCCTCCAGTGGGTCCATCATGGAGCTCGGAAAGGACTTTTTCAACGTTTGTTTTCTCCAAATATCTTAGACTTACACCATCATAGTTTTTTCTGCATAAAATTTCCTGAATAAGATGATATTGGACAAATTTGAGCCTTAGGGCCCTTTTCTTTTTGGGGTCCAGGTAATGTGGAGTCAATCCATGAATCAAGTAATATTTTATTTTGTAGAACCAGAGGTATGAAATGAATGGGATGTAATAGACATCTTTTTCAAATATCTCATTATATTGATATAGAGAATCTTCCCGAAACTCGATGTAGGGGGATTCTGATGCCAGTTTTTATAACCATTCTCCATTAACAATTTTTGCAGGTTTGATCTTTAGGTCATATTCTTGTAGGGCCATAATCCAATTTTCTCTCTTTTCTGCTAAATCTCTTTATACTAGGAGGTTTCTAACTACGAGGTAGGGAACAATAACATTGGTTTTATATTTGAGTAAGAATGGACGAAAGTGCTTGACATCTTTAAATACCACATATGCCTATTTATCAACTTTAGGATAATTTAGCTCAACTCCTTGTAGACCTGAACTCATAAAATCCACAGGAAACTTGTCTCCTTCCGAATTCTTCTCTCTTAAGAAAAACACAAATGCAATATCAAAGGAGAATGTGTAGAGGATGAAATATCGATCAAAATCCAGGCTCAACAACGTAGATTCTTGCACAATATCTATTTTGATTTTTTTGAAAACATCCTTATCTTCAGACTGCCATTTAAATTCAATATTGTTCTTGATCATATATTGTAGGGGTTTTACCGTTTAGGCGAAACTGGGGATGAACCGTCTTATGAATTTTATTCTCCCGAGGAAAAACTACATATATATTTTTTTGTGAGGGGGAGGGATATTAACGATAGCTTCAATTCTCTTAGGTTCAATCCGCATATCGTGCTTGGAGACGATGAAGCCCAAGATTTTTCCTTCATCAACAATGAAATGGATTTATTGGGGTTCAAAGAGATGTTGTATCTATTGCATTGGTTGAATACCTTGTTCAAATGAGAGATGTGGTCTTCTCTATTCTTCAAGAATATGGTTACATCATCTAGGTATGTAACTACCACACATTATCCCAAAAGACCTCTAAAGGTGATAACCATGGCTCATTGAAAAGTTGCTCCAACATTTATCAGTATGAAAGGAATCTTACTATAGGAATATGTTCCCCATTTGGTTCTCAATGTTGTCTTTAGTTGATCTTCATGAGTGACAAGACCTAGTTATATCTTGAGAATCCATGTAGTAAAGAGAGTGTTTCTGATCCAGACACACACTGTAGGATTTGTTCCATGGGATGCACAAGGTAGTTATATTTTTTTGAGGCTTTGTTTACATCTCTAAAATAAACACAAATCCTGATATCTCCATTCTTTTTCCTTACTGGAACTAAGTTCGATGTCCAGTGTGTATGTCTTACTGGAAAAATGATTTTAGCAGCTAGCAAATTATTCAACTCTGCTTTGACCTGAGGTTCAAGGCTGGGATGCATATTCCTCAAATTTTGTTGGAATAGATTGGTTTGAGGTTTCATGGGGAGGACATGAAGTATAATATTTGTATCATATGTCTTGATATCCTCATACGTCAAGGAGAAGATGTCTTTATACTCTTTGAATAATTTGACGTATAACTTCCTTTCTTCAGGTGAGTAACTTTTTCCAAGGTTAACATTATGAGGTGCAATTTTTGACCCCATGTTTACTATTTCAAACTAAATGTATGAGCTATTGGTATTGCAGTTGGTGAACTTTTTGAATTTATCTTGAAGGTTGTAGAGTTTTTCTAGTATGACCACACTACTGGGGATATTGTTGGTTGGAACTGTAGTGTTTGTTGCTTCATCAACATCCTTATTATCTGTATTCATCAACAAGTTGTGTTGGCCTTCATATATGATATAATCCATGAAGGTATCTTTGAGTTGTAGGAAATTTATGAGCTGTTGATCATCATCAAAGACCCTCCAATTTATGACATTGTGATGAATTGATGGCCTGTACAAAAGTTCAACAAAGAAGGAGTAAAGAATCAATCTGTCTGAGGGTATTAATATAAATGCCAAATTAGCTAAAAAATCAACGTCAAAATTCAACGATCGGGGAACGGTGTTAATATTAAATGTAGTGAAATATTTAATTAGTTCCCAAACCTCAGAGTCATAATTTTTTAAGTGACTTGAAAGACAATGAATGATGTTTCGTACATGTCTAATGATGATTTCAAAATCACCAAATACCTTGATTTGTTTTTCTTTCAATTCGATTTCCTTTCTTAGCCCCTATACTAGGGATTCATATTTAGAAGTATTGTTGGTGCAAGGAAATTCAAGTCTGCATGCAATTAAAATTTTAGTACCTTTCGGGTCTATTATTATGCAACCAGTTCCTGCACCTTCTAAAGACTTGGACCCATCGAAAAATAAAGTCGACATGTCAGGATCTCCTTTTTTTTTATTGCAATTGGTATTTTGGAATTTTCATATTTTTTGGTTTTAATGAGGTTAATAGAGTGAGTGCGTTTTTATAATTTATCTCTAGAAACTATGTTAGGTTGAACATCAGAGGGATTGTTAGTTTGATCAGATATATTATAGTTTGGCTCAACAATCTGGTTGCAATGAAATATTTTAGATTGTGTGTCAGATTCCGCAAGAGATGATGGTTCAGCCGTGAAATTACCAAAGAATTTTTTATACGAATAATTACCGATAATTGAATGGTTGAAAATTACTGGTTCATTCGAGTCATTCAAATCAGTAACAATATGTTTCATATAGCTTTCTCTGTCAATCCTTTTCTGATTCATTTTTCCATTTTAAGGGATCCCCAAGTGGGACTAGTCGGTAGCAAAGTATCCATTTAACATATCCGACCAATCTCAACTTAAACAACATTCCATAGTTGTCTCATATGTCTACTACTATTATATCTATAGTTTGATGAAATTTTGGATGAGGAGAAATCCTGATTAAAACCTTTTTCAATTCTCCAATAACCTTAACTTTGGTTCTTTCTAATTGAATAATCTGTATGTTAGATGGTTCAGGTTTGACATTAATATTCTCACAGAATTTTAGGGGCATGAAATTAGATGAAGCTCCTGAGTCCACCATGCAATTATGGACATTTCCATTAAATATTACAAAATTTATGAGGAAAGGAGGGGTGGTAGACCTAGATATTTGACCAGTTAAGGATCCATTAGTCGCAAATTGAATTTTAGATGGAGTGTTGTTGTCAGTCGAATTTACCTTGGTGATTCCTTTCTTGGTTCCAATGTTTTCTTCCTTTGTTCCAGGGGATGTTTTTCGTTGTAGAGATCTGATAACATTCTCTTGAATTTGTGGAATTTTCATAAGTTCGAACAAAGAAATGTTAGATTTTATTTTCTTTAGATCTTCTAGGAAGTCATATTCCAACTTGGCCAAGGTTGTGGGTGAAATATTTGGATTCTTTGTTGGGTCTATCATTTTGGGATTGGAAGGTGTGGTCTTGGAGGAGTTAGGAGTAGTATTGTTCAAAGAAGAAGGTTGTTTGGCAGTAGAGTTGGTCAAAGAAGCATGATTAGTGGTGTTGTGGGTGTCATTAGGAACCTTCTTACTAGCACTCCTAGTGGTGGCTACGTTTTGTGAAACATGCACTTCTTTGGATTATTCTTCATATTCACCATAAGTAATGTCCCAAAATGAGTTTAATTGTTTCTCTACATGCTCATTGGATTCCTGAGGTTGTTATTGTTGTTCCTAAATTCCTTCACCCTCAACATTGGTTTCATTCGTATTCTTAGTTGCCTAATTTTGAAGGGCCTGGACTATATCCTCCATGTTTATGCCTTCCGTTTGAGAAGGGGCGGTTTTGTTGGTAGGTGGTGCATTCTTTTATTTATTGGGGGGGGGGGATCTAAAGAATCTTTTATGGCTAGACGATTCCTCTCCACTACCCTTTTTCAGGTCTACTAGGTTGTTATATAACTTCTTAATGATTCTATGAAGAGATTCCATATCCATTGAATCATAAGGCTTCTTATCTTCACTGGATTTATACGTCGAAATTTTGCCTTTACCCTTATATTTGGAGGGATTTGAGTTGACACTGCCTTTACGAATCATCATATTTTTCTCAAACTTAAGAGCCTCTTGGAAAGCTTCTACTAGAGTGCCTTTCTCAAAGTTTTTTACAAACCATGGACATGGGAAAACCATAGGTGTATAATTCAATAGTTACATCTTCAACGGGTTTTGAGGAACACGCGATTCATTTTAAAAGAGTAAGGAAACATTGTTTGTAATCGGTAACTAATTCACTCGAGTCCATATTGGCCCTTGAGAGTTCTATAAATCGAGTGGTTGGTGTTTTTCCCCCCTGAAATTATGGAGGAAAGAAGTTTCAAAAGTTCTCCAGTTCGGAATGGAGGCTTCTTCTAAAGATAAATACCACGTCAACACTTTTTCTTCAAAAGTAAGGGGGAACAAATGACAAACAACGTCTTTGTGTTGAATTATTTGTAACCTAATAGCCAACATGAATTTCTTAACATGGTTTTCACCTAAATCCTTTTTGTTAGGGTCAAATTTAGGTAGGAACTTTTCAGGGTGTCTTGGCATGTCATGCTAGATCCCTGGCACAACGACTGCATCAACAAACAACCAGGGATGGTAGGGGGGAGGATTTTGGTTTTTTTTTCTCCATACATGTTCAGAGGTTGATACACAATGATATGATAGGGGTTATATTCAGGCTCACTCTCATATCTTTCTCTTTCTTCAGAGTTTTCCTCCAACTCGCCTCTAGGAGTGTAAGGGGGTGACTTGGGAGGCGAGGGTGGTCTACCTCCTACTCCATCAACTCGTAAATAATATTCAATATTGAATTCTTAAGCCTCACAGAAATTAGAAGTATCATCAGGATTGTGATATTCAGGGGTCTGAGTCGAATGGTTTTCTTGATAGGAGTTTGGGTAAAAAAAAAAGGGATCTATATGTCGAAGGTATTCCGGTCTGTCTTCTAAGTTGTCTAATCAGTTTGCGGTTGGTTCATTTGGTCGAATGTCTGACTATAGCTTCAATCTATGAGATGGTTAGCATACGAGGTTGAGGGGAAGAAAATTATGTTTCAATGTGAGCGGGGGCATGGTGAGTACTGTCATGAGATGGTGTGTTCACAACATACTCTGAAGGAAAGACAATATGTTCAAAATTAACTTGGTGTGATTCACTTGATGGGTAAAATGGGAAGGGTTTAAATTTATATTGGTAGCTATTCAGTTCTGTGGACCTCGTAGCGCTATTTTTGTTGATGGGAAAGGGTGAATCACTCAAACAGATGAGAGAAAATGCCTGATTGCAGGTCCTAATTAGACCCACTCTCGTTTGGGATAGATTTTTTGACCAGATTTTGTTGGAAATACTAAGACAACTGAGAGGGTGGGGGTGAATCAATTATTACTGTGCTTAAACAATTTTATGCCTATTGAAATATTATTAATCTTCTCCAAGTGATCATCGAGATTATGCAAGTCATAAACAACAGAAATAATAAACATCAATCACACATATGATATACAGAGAGACAAATATTCATGAGGAAACCCATAAAGGGAGAAAACCTCTTCTTCTTAGAATGATAGGCAGTCTTTTAAGTTCTGTACATCATCAATCTTTGAAAACCAACTCAAAATGAGGCTACAACCTCTTCTTTAATAAGATGAAACTTGTAGAGAGCACCAACCCTCAAGATTCTCTAGCACCCACTAGAAAGAAGCATATTTTCTCCTTATGATTTCCAACACCAATTGGATGGAAGCACCTACTTCCACTTATATAAGCACCAATTTGCACACAAAAAACTCTTTGTTTTCCCTAGCACCGCCCTGCCACCCTGTTTTCTAGCCACAACTAGATGGAAGCTACAACTCCCAGTATTCAAGCACCAACTTGAATAATATAGGACCACAGTCCTCCCTAGAACCACCCTACCTCCCTAATTTCTAAATCTTTACTTGAAAAATACATTACAACAATACAGACATTTCAATGCTTACCACTTCTTCTCTATTCTGCAATTCTACTCTGCTTCTGTCTGTTCATTCTTGTCTCCACTTGTTGTCTTTTTCCATATGATCTTCCTCTGTTCTTCTCATGCCCTTAAGTTCTCGTACAATATGCTATTTTCACCATTTCTTCTTTGTCCAACTTATGTTCTTCATTTCTTCATTTTCTCCCTTAGTTCATGCTGTTATTTTCATTGCGTACAGTTCGACTACTTTTACAGAGAAACAACAACCTTCCTCTGTCACGACATCTTTCTTTTATTCATGCCCTCATCATTCGTTACACTTCGAATCTCCAATGCCCAGGTCGGGAATAAAAAACGCTCAAGAACCATGATTCCAACGCCCGAAAATAATGATTCAGTTAGTGTAACTGAATCGTAACTGATCAAAAAACCACAAAGTGAAACAACAACCCTTCAATCAGATTCTGTTTGATCAATGCCATTGGATTATACACACAGAGGATTTTTGGACGTTTCAATGCGTAACCTCCGATGTGGAGCCTAGCAGTGCTAGCTCCTTCCCTTATCTTATGATGATCTGACCTTGGGCAATGATATCATGTGACCATGCGATTGCAGGTGCAACCAAAGTTGGTTTGATATCAAACTACGTTTCGCCCCACAATTTACCTCTAGCCTCCACGTGTCCTTTCTCCAAAACCATGGTTTAGATTGCGACCCACCCTTAACTTTTTAAATTTCATGTACCTTCAATCCTCATAATGTGATGGGACCATCAATCTCATGATATTGATGGTGCTTCTAAACTGAATGTTCATATTTGTCCTTTCAAGTTCTGTGGATTAGATCTAACCTTCCTAAATCAATGATTGTGATTTATTCTGTGATCTGGGCTTCAAGAGTTTCAACTCTCAAACTTTTATTTCCTCCATATGCCAATATTCTGAAGTCGATGATCCGTGGACACCTGTCCTTATCAATCGATGACTCTGCCTCTACTTTAGGAATTTTACCTCTCAACTAGATCAATAGTTCTATGTCCCCATTCTCGATCAACGATCAAGATCTGCTTTGCTACTCCGATCTTTGGCGATTTCAATTCTAAACCTTCACGCTCTACCATAACTCTTTTAGCCGGAGTCCACAGATTCCTTCCACGTGTCCTCCTCAAATCAACGGTCCTTGTTCACTTCGGTACTTCGGCCTTCAAGAGATTCAACTCCTCTACAATTGCTTGCTCTGAGAGAATTTCTCCTAGAGTCCACGATTTAACAACGTTTGTCCCCTTGAAACAAACAGTTGAGGCTTACTTCGGGCCTTTACCCGAAATCCACAGATTTATGCCACGTCTCTTCTTGGATCAGATGGCCCAGATCCTCTTCGGACAATCTGATGTTTGATATTTACTCCTGATGATTTGACGACTAAGATCTATTTCTAATGATCAGACGATCGATATTTACTTCGGTTCTCTGAATCTCCAGGCTTAGAGAGTTTCATATCTTAACTGAAAACTCTCGAAGTGATTTCTCCTATGTTCATGATCTGTCACCACGTATCCCTTTGAATCTGATGATTGAAATTTAATCTGGCTCTTTGGCTCTTTGGGCTTTGGTAATTTCAATTCTCAGTTGGAAATTCTTGAAGTGAGATTTCTTCGAAATCTTAGATCAGCTCACACGTACTCCCTCTGAAAATCAATGGTCATGATTTTTTTTTGGCAATTTTCACCTCCTTCCCATATACAAACTTCTGAAGTTGTGGATCTCATGCCACTAATCCTCCTCGACGATGGAGGACCCCAAATCACTTCGGGAATTCAAAACTTTGGCAAGCTCCCTCTCCCGCATGTGCAAAGCGCTAAGGCTTGCGCACCTTGATTTGATCGGATGGTTGTTGATCCTCTGGATTGGTGATCCAACAGTTGAGAAGAATCTCAAAGCAGATCTACAATCAAGGATTTTGATATTGATCATGTTTTGTACCGTGATTTCCCTTCTGAGCTTCGATCTCTGCATATTGTTCGCTTCTCCTCCCGAGCTTATGATTTTCTTGTTTTCCATTGTCGCTGCTATTCTTTCCATCAATGAAAAGCACACTCTTCCTATAAAATATGCCATTAATACCCCCCTTTGGCATTGATGGCAACCCTGAAAGGCTACACTATTCTTCTTAGACTTCCAACTGTAGCATCTAGACCACACCTTTTCTCCCCCTTTGACATCAATGTTAAAGAAAAATGAGAGTGACTCTGTTCTCCCCCTGAACAGAGATACAATGAGAAATATCCCCCTGATCAGATAGACTCTTTTAACTTGATAACATTGTCACACCCAACTTCTAGCGTAGATACTCAAACGGAGATTTTGCAAGCAATTTATTGAAGATATTAATTATCTGTTCCGTGGAAGGAATACAATTCAGTTGAACAACTTTGTTTGTAACCTTCTCTATGAGAAAATGATACTTTATTGGTATATTCTTAGTCTTTGAATGGAGAACATGATTCTTTGAGACACTAATTGCACTGGTGTTATCATAGTGAAGTGGAATGGGATCAGTATAAGTTACCTTCAAATCTACAAGAGTTTGTATCATCCATAAGATCTGAGTGCAACAAGTAACAACAAAAATGTACTCTGCCTCTATAGTTGATAATGAAATATATCCCTGCTTCTTACTAAGCCATTCTACTAACGAATCACCTAAGAAGAATGCACCTCCACTAGTGCTCTTTCTCTCATCCAAACAGTTTTCCCAATCAACATCTGAATATGAAGTTAATTGAAAATTATGATATCTAGGACACCAGAGACCATAAGTCATTGTAACCTTCAAATATTTGAATATCCTTTTGGCAACTGCTAAATGACTTTGTTTAGGAGTAGACTGATAACGAATTACCATTACAAAAACTTGTATTATATTAGGATGAGATGCTGTGATGTACAAAATACTGCCTATCATTGATCGATATGTTCTTTGATCAACATCAGGTGAAATATCAACTATACCGAGCTTGCAACCAATTACCATAGGTGTACTAACAAGAGAGGAATCTTCCATCTGAAACTTCTTCAACATATATTTCAAATACTTTTCTTGAGAGATAAAGAACCCTACAGAACTCTGATTGATTCCTAAACCAATAAAATATGACAGTTCTCTTATCATGGACATCTCAAACTCAGTTTGCATAGAATTAACAAATCACTGAACTGAAGGGTCATTAGTACATCCAAAAATAATGTCATCTACATAAACCAAAAAAACCAATAAAGCATCACCTTCAGACTTAATTTATAGATTATTATCAATAATACCTTTCTTGAACCCCTTGTTCTGTAGAAATGGTCCAGTCTATAATGCCAGGCTCATGGTCCCTGTTTCAGTCCATATAATGACTTTTTCAACTTGCATACATATTCAGGATTATCTGTCAATGAAAATCCTTTAGGTTTCTCCACATATACATCTTCTTCTAGATATCCATTAAGGAATGTTGACTTAACATCCATCTGATATACTTTAAAGTTCTTATGACATGCATAGGCAAGAAACATTCTGATGGCTTCCAATCTTGCCACTGGTGCAAAGGTTTCATCAAAATMTTGTCMTTCAACTTGTRCATACCCCTTACAGACCAATCTGGCTTTATTATTAACAATTTGTCCTTGTTCATTCATTTTATTCTTAAACACCTATTTGGAGCCAATTACATTCTTATATGTAGGTCTACGAACAAGCTCCCAAGTATTGTTCTTCTCAATCTGATCTAGTTCCTCATTCATTGATTTTAACTAGCTTATATATTTATTGGATTCATTAAAGTTCTTGGGTTCCACCATGTATATGAAGGCTATATGTGATTGTTCGGTTTCTTTGATTATCCTTCTCCTGGTTTTTACACCTTTGTCTTTCTCACCAATTATCTGACCTGCAGGATGATTCTTTTGAGTAATTCTGAAGGAAGGATTTGATGTTGTCTTTTGACTTGAGGTTGCTTGAGTATTTGTATCTTCATATGACTTAGAGTCTTCTTTTTCTGATTCTTGGAACTGTTCATCTTCAAATTCAACTATATCCTTTGTTGTTGATTCAACACTGCTTACATCTCGTACCAAGATTTCTTCATTAACTTTATGTCAATATAATCAACCAATTTATGCATCCTCTTACTATAGCATCTGTATCCTTTACTGTTTGTAGCATATCCTAAGAAGATACCTTCATCATCCATGTCATGATGTTTTCCATGATTTTCATCATTATTCTTGATATAGCAATTACGCCCAAAGACTTTAAAATGCTTGATTGAAGCAGGTCTTCCAAACCATAGTTCATAAGGAGTCTTTTCAATTTGTGGCCTGAGATGATCTTTGTTAAGAATATGTACAACTGTATGAATTACTTCTACCCAATATTTTTGAGAAA
The DNA here is from genome assembly GCA_000966675.3 of Picea glauca. Lineage (NCBI taxonomy): Eukaryota > Viridiplantae > Streptophyta > Pinopsida > Pinales > Pinaceae > Picea > Picea glauca. Next base: position 276,822 of record JZKD02S2153149.1, on the reverse strand, counting down.
TATTTTTGAGATATATGAATTTCTTCTACCCAATATCTTGCCATCTGCTGGACAATCTATTTTGTCTCTCAACTACTCCATTTTGTTGTGGAGTCCTTGGAATAGTATACTCTCTTTTGATCCCATGTTTATCACAAAAATCTTTGAAGTACCTTGAACTAAACTCTCCTCCTATATCAGACCTTATTGCCTTCAATCTTTTTCCTGTTTGATTCTCAGTCAGAGCCTTAAACATTTTGAATTTTTCAAATGCTTTAGATTTTTATTTCAAAGAGGCAACCCATGTAAGTCTAGAATAATCATCAATAATCAACATGAAGTAATTTTTTTTTCTTCTACCTTCCTTCCTTGATGGTCCACATAAATCCATATGTACTAACTGAAGAGGTTTCTCTGTTGATGCAAAGTTCTTAGATTTAAACTATGTCTGAGTAAGCTTTCCTATTTGGCAAGGTTTTCATACAAAATCATATGGATTTGATATTTTTGTAAGATCTTTTACTGCCCCACTATTTCTAAGTATGATTAGATGATCAAAATTTAGGTGTCCAAGTCTCCTATGCCATAACCAACTTTCATCATACTTTCTTAAGTGACATTATTCTTTCTCTTCTTTCAAAACATAGACATTGTTTTCTATTATGCCTTTTGCAATCAACTGTCCTGAATTTACAAATTGTATTTTACAATATTTAGAAGTGAAAACAACTTTACATCCTTTGTCACAAACTTCACTGACACTAAGCGATTATGTTTCATACCATCTACAAATAACACATCTTGATCTTTCCCTTTTCCATTACTTAGAATCACCATTCCTTTACCTTTGATTTTTCCTGGTGCATGATTTCCAAAAGTTACATTTCCTGATTTGATTTCACTTAGAGACATAAACTTACTTTTGTCTCTAGTCATATGTTTGGAACATCCATTGTCAATATACCAGGGGTTCTTTTGTCTTTGAGATGACAACACTAATCCACACTCGTCATTTACTTTCTTCTTCCAAAACAAGACATTTACACCAGAGGGATTCAAATCTAGCTTATAGTTCCTTAAGCGACAATATGCAAATTTATGTCCATAATTATGGGCAGGTGTAACATTTTGGTTCACTGAATAAAGGATCATAACGATTGTTATTCTTAACTTGTTTCTTTTTCTTAGCCATCACATGATTTGCAGTTTGTGGTTGTTTGTTACTTGGCTGTCTCATTATTTGTTGTGGCAGCTATTTATTCCTTGAGTGTCTTTATTGCTCATATCTAAATCTTAAAGAACAATTTACATCTTTGTGACCAAATTTAGAACAAAACAAACAATATCCATAGAAAAATCCTGTGTACCTGGAAAATGGCTGTCTTCTTTGAGCGGGTCAATTTCTTCCATGCTCATGATTTATTTGAGCAGAGGGTGTGTTTTTGTTATTTCTTTGTTATACAGATTCGGTTCTGGTACTTTTTCTTTCACTCCTCCTTGGTGGCTGATTATCTTCCTTTGTTTTTGCAGAGTGGTTGTTTTCAATGATTGTAGATTTGACAAACTTGATGGATTATTTGTTGCTTGGCTAACCACTACTTGATCCTTCTTCATAACCCAAACCAATTTTCAACTTTGGATTCCTTTGTTGATTCAGAATGGTGGCTAATCCTTCTGAGGCTTTAATTCTTGTCAGATTCTGATGGTATAAGGCCTGGAATTTCTCTAGATCTTTTCTGACAACCATTACTTCAGCTTCCAAGGCTTCACATCTTACCTTCTTCACTGCTAATTGTTGTTTTAGAATATCTTCTATTTTCTTTGCTTCTTCTAATTATACTTTTAACAAAACAAAATCTTCACCTGGTTCTTTACCATTCTTTCTAAATTGCATCAACAATTGTTTTTGTTTTCTCTTCTTAAATCTGAGTCTGTCAATTTCTTCCAAAGAATTTATTAATTCACCTTCCATATAAACCACAACTTCTTCGTCATCCATGTCACCTCCAGTGTGTTCACCATCAAGATATCTCATAGCCATAAGCATAAAATAATTCACTTTATCTTCACAAGATGAATCAATATCTATGTCTTCCGAGGAGTCGTCATTGTTTGCACACAAACTTTTCTTTTTACTATATTTCTTAAATTTGTATTTCTTTTCATCATCAGAGTTTTGGTCCTTTTTCTCGTGAGGACACTTAGATGAAAAATGACCTATCTTATTACAGTTGAAACATTTAAATGGCAACTTGCCTTGGTACTTGCCTGATACTTTCTTTAACCTTCTCACAAATTTTGCCTCGATATCATCTAAGTCTGAATCAATATTCTTGTCTGCATTAAAAGCTGCTTCTCTCGTGGTGGATTTATCTTTACTAATCCTCATTTCATAAGTAGTTAGAGTTCCCAGGAGTTGATCAATAGACAAAATCTTAAGATCATTTAGTTATTCTATTGCATAAACTTTTGTATTAAATCTATTAGGCATAGATCTTAAAATCTTCTGAACTAAAAATGCGTCTTCAATCTTATCACCAAGACCCTTCATGACATTCACAATCTCCTCAACTCTTAAGAAATATTTACTAACTGTTTTGTCCTCATTCATATTTAGTTGTTCAAATTTCAATGTATATGTCTGGAGTTTGGCATCTTTTACTTTCTCATTTCCTTCATAACTACTAATGAGTTTATGCCACATCTCTTTGGCAGAATCAAGTTGCATTACCTTTACAAATTCAGCTTCAGCAAGCCCACTCAAGATATCATTCAGTGCCTTTGCATTGAAGCTGAATTATAACTTATTAACTTTGGAAGCTGGCACAATAGGTTTTGTATATCCAATCTCTACAACATCCCAAACATTAGCACCTAAGGGCATAATGTATGTTCTCATTCTAACCTTCCAGAAAGTAAAATTTGTTCCATCAAACAAAGGAGGCTTATTTGTTGAAGTTCCTTCATGACTTGTCATGTTTAAGCTTATTGATCTACCTTTAGCTAAAAGGAACTCGCTCTGATACCAATTGTTGGAAATACTAATACAACTAAGAGGGCGGGGGGTGAATCAATTGTTACTATGCTTAAACAATTTTATGCCTATTGAAATATTCTTAATCTTCTCCAAGTGATCATCAAGATTATGAAAGTCATAAACAACATAAATAATAAACATCAATCATACATATGATATACACAGAGATATATATTCATGAGGAAACCCATAAAKGGAGAAAACCTCTTCTTCTTAGAATGATAGGTAGTCTTTTAAGTTCCGTACATCATCAATCTTGGAGAACCAACTCAAAATGATGCTACAACCTATTCTTTAACAAGATGCAACTTGTAGAGAGCACCATCCCTCAATATTCTCTAGCACCCTCTAGAAAGAAGCATATTTTCTCTTTATGATTTCTAGCACCAACTGGATGAAAGAACCTACTTTCTCTTATATAAGCACCAACTTGCACACATAAAAGTCTTCGTTTTCCCTAGCACCACCTTGCCACCCTGTTTTCTAGCCACAACTAGATGGAAGCTACAAATCCTAGTATTCAAGCACCAACTTGAATAACAGAGGACCACAATCCTACCTAGCACCACCCTACCTCCCTAATTTCTAAATCTTTACTTGAAAATTACCTTACAACAATACAAACATTTCAATGCTTACCACTTCTTCTCTGTTCTGCAATTCTTCTCTGCTTCTGTCTATTCATGCTTGTCTCCACTTGCTGTCTCTTTCCATATACTCTTCCTCTGTTCTTCTCATTCTTCTAAGTTCTCCTAGAGTCTGCCGTTTTCACCATTTTTGCTCTGTCTACCCTATGTTCTTCATTTCTGCATTTCTCCCTTAGTTCATGCTGTTATTTTCATTGCGTACAGTTCGACTACTTTTATAGAGAAACAACAACCTTCCTCTGTCATGACATCTTTCTTTTATTCATGCCCTCATCATCCGTTACACTCCAAATCTCCAACACCCATTTCAAGAATAAAAAACACTCAAGAACCATGATTCCAACGCCCCAGAACAATGATTCAGTTAGTGTAACTGAATCGTACTTGATCAAGAAACCACGAAGTGAAACAACAACCTTTATATTAGATTCTGTTTGATCAACGTTGTTGGATTATACACACAGAGGATTTTTTGAATTTTCAATGTGTAACCTCCGATGTGGAGCCTAGCAACGCTAGTTCCTTCCCCTGTCTTTCGATGATGTGACCTTGGGCGATGATATCATGTGACCATGCAATTGCGGGTGCGACCAAAGTTGGTTTGAGATTAAACTAAGTTTCACCCCACAATTCACCTCTAGCCTCCATGTGTCCTTTCTCCAAAAACGTGGTTTCAATTACGACCCGCCCTTAACTTTTTAAAGTTCACACAACTTCAATCCATGCAATGTGATGGGACTGTCGATATCACGATCTTGACAGTGCTCCTGAACTGATGGTTCAGATCTGTCCTTTCAAGTTATGTGGATAAAATCTAACCTTCCTAAATCAACGACTTTGATTTATTTCATGATCCAGGCTTTGGGAATTTCAAATCTCAAAATCTACTTTTCTCCATATGCCAATCTTTTGGAGTCAATGATCTACGAACACCTGTCCTTCTCAATCAAAGGCTCTGCCTCTACTTCGAGGATTTTACCTCTCAACTAGATCAATGGTCATGTTTCCTCCTTATCGATCAACATTCGAGATATTCTTCACTACTCTGGGCTTCAGCGATTTCAATTCTCAACCTTCACACTCTCCTAGAATGCTTTTAGCCAGAGTCTACAAATTCCTACCACGCTTCCTCCTCAAATCAACGGTCCTCGTTCACTTCAGGACTTTGGCCTTCAGGAGATTCAACTCCTCTACACTCGCTTTCTCCTAGATCATTTCACTCGGAGTCCATGATCTAACAATGTGTGTCCCCTTGAAACAAACGGTTGAGGCTTACTTTGGGCCTTTACCTGAAATCCATAGATTTATGCCATGTCTCTTCTTGGATCAGAAGAACTAGATCCTCTTCGGATGATCAGACGCTTGAGATTTACTCCTAACGATATGACGACTGAGATCTATTTCAGATGATCGAATGATCGAGATTTACTTTGGCTCTCCGACTCTCTAGTCTTTGGGAGTTTCAGATCTCAACTGAAAACTCTCGAAGTGATTTCTCTGGAGTTCATGATCCATCGCCACGTATACCTTTGGATATGATGGTTAAAATTTACTCCGGCTCTCTGGCTCTATGGGCTTCGAGAATTTCAATTCTCAACTAGAAATTATTGAAGTGAGATTTCTCTGGAATCTTATATCAACTAACACGTACTCCCCCTAAAAATCAACAGTTAGGATTTTTCTTCAGCGATTTTCAGCTCCTCCCCATCCACAGACTTCCGAAGTTGTGGATATCTCTCCACTTGTCCTTTTTGATGATGGATGGCCCCAAATTACTTCGGGACTTTAGAACTTTGACAAGCTCCCTCTCCTGCGTGTGCAAAGTGATAAGGATTTCACAGCTTGAATTGATCATATGGTTGTTGATCCTCTGGATCGGTGATCCAACAGTTGAGAATACTCTCGAAGAAGATCCACGATCAAGGATTTTGATCCTGATCACGTTTCTGTACTACGCTTTCCCTTCTAAGATTTGATCTCTTCCTAATGTTTGCTTCTCCTCTTGATCTTATCCTTTTATTGTTTTTCATCGTCATTGTTGTTCTTTCCATTAATGACAAGCACACTCTTCTTGTAAAATATGCCAATAGATTTTGGTCTGGTTACCAACTAACTAAAATGCCAACTAAATATGAATTTGAGAACCGAAGGTTCTCAGATGAATTAAAAAGAAATTAAAAAAAGAAGTAAATCCGACTAATTAAAGTTAAGATAAGGTGTATGATTATTATTCTAAGGTGCAGTTTCTAAACTTATTCTAAACTAATCTATCCCGATAAGGAGAAAACTGTAAGGCAAATACAGTAAAATATGATATTACTCACATATGAAAGAATTCATGAAACAAGAAATATAGAATTTTGAACAAGAAGATGTTTGTAACCAAAATAAATTTATTTATCAACTAAGCTACTGAGTGTCTGTATTCGTAAAGAAAAAAAAATGACGACTGTAAGTCACATAATATCAATCAAGAAATAGTTCTAAGATTAACATTTATAATAACAAAAAATATATGCATGGATATGAATAGTCACAATTATACACATAAAATCCAATGTCTCCCAAATTGTCTTCAGTCCTTTATTCAAATAACAATAAAAATATGAGTCATTCTCTAAAGAACCAAAAGCCCTTTTTCAATTACAATCATCCCATTTATAGAGGTGTCATGGGACTGAACTTGATACTCATATTGATAACGCTTGGGATGCTGAAGCGATGCTCCAACTTTCCTTCCCGATTAGGAACAATATTACCAACTTAACGAGAACTTTGCTGAGTTCTCATTTTTTCAAGGGTCCCATTTTTTACCATGTTTTGAAAAATGCTGCTACCATTAGCACCCCTTTTCATTTTGAGGTAGTTGTTTGAAATTTTACATCTTCTTATCTATAACAGATCTTTCTAAAATGCTTGTTTTTTGAATTATTTTCAAATTTTCCTAAAACATTTTTTTAAAATGCTTGTTTTCTAACTATTTTCAATTTTTTTACCAATGTTCTTTTTTTTTCTTCTGATTTTTAATGATACTAAAAATGTTATATAAGATTTATGTTTTTGAAATTAATATTTTTCATACAATTATGACTTATTATTAATTCATGGTGCCATAGTTTTTAAATATAGTGTAAAATTGTATTTATAACACACATTTTTATTTTTTCTTCAATACATAGCAAATAGTTGTAGCTAAATAACACTATTTTTAAATATTTAGAAAAAAAAAAC
>JZKD02S2153149.1:251755-265806 GCA_000966675.3 Picea glauca | reverse complement strand
AATTCAAAACCCAAAATACTTAAAAAAACAAAACAAAAAACCACATTAAAAAAACAAAACAAAAGAGTTACACATATGAAAAACATTAAAAGAAAAAAAATACAATTAAAAATAAGAAATACTTTTAGATAAAAAACATAAAAAAAAAACAAATTTTATAAAAATATTAAAATTTAAAAATCAAAGTTTTAATTTTATAAAACAAAATATATTGAAAAAAAAACAAAAAACAAAAATTAAAATATTTATATTAAAACAAAACAAAATTTTATTTTAAATTTTTTATAAAATTCCAGTCCTAGGCTTGGCGACACGGGCGCCAAGGGCGATGCCTGACATCGCCCTCCCTTGGTCGACTGACAGACAATGACCTAGACTTGGCCACACAAGCATTAGTGTCGATGCCCAGTATCGCCCTCCCTTGGTTGACTGATAGACAACGTGCATTGTCTACCGATCGACCAGGGGAGGGTGATGTCAGACATCGCCCTCGACTCCCGTGTGGCCAAGTCCAAGCCTGGACTTGGACACATGGGTGTCAGGGGTGGTTCTTAACATCGCCCTCCCCCAGATGGCCAAACAAAAACAATTAAAATTAATTTTAATAAAAAAAATATAATAATATTTAACTAAATCTATTTTATAAAATAAAAAAATGGTTTTTTTTGGGGGTTTTGTATGTTTTGGTTTGTTGGTCMACTGGGCCCTCGACGCTCCCATTTCCAATTTCGATCACGGACTTGGTCCCAAGGTGTCGGGGGCGATGCCCCACATCGTCCTAGTGAATGAAAAGAAGAAAACACTTAAAAAAAAAAAAAAAACCTAAAAACAACTTTTAAAAGAAGTAAAACCGTATTTTTTTAAAGTTTTTAATTTTTTTTAGGCTTGAAATATAGTAAATTTAGGGGGTTTTGTCACTTTTTAGACTTAAAATGTGATAAATGTTGCTAAAATTTCTGTCAAAGTATATAAAAAATTGAAAATTCATGATCTATTTCCAAAAAAATATAAAAAATCACATGAAATTTAAGGTTTTCAATGTTTTGCATAGATAAAATCTTATTTTTTTTTCCTTATATATATATATATAAACTAACTAACCTATGAAATGTGTAGTCTCTCCTTGATGAATTCCCTTGATGTTTCTCGCTTGTAGCTTTCTTCAAAGTATTTAACGAACGTTGCTCGATTGCTCCAAAATAATCAACAAACGTTGCTCAATAGTTGATGCAATGTAAAAAACCAAAACAAGAGTGTGTATATATACCAAGTACTATACCACTTGTTAGTTTTCTTAGTGCATATGGGATAAATAAAATAGAATAAGATTATGTATATATATCAAATATTATATAAACAATCTCTATGTTTAATTAATGTGGGATGAATTAAAAAAGATAAAACATAATGTAATTAATTAATTTATGATGAATTAATAGAGTAATATTTATTTAATATTGAAGGTAAAATATTAAAGAGGAAGCTTTAGAGAAACATTTTTGGGGAAAATTGGGAGGGAAAATTTGGGGGGGAAATATTTGGGAAAGTTTGGAGGTAAAAAATTTTGGGGAATAATTAGAGGGAAACTTTGGGGGAAAATGTTTTGGAAAAAAATTGGAGGGGAATGTTGAGAGGGAAAATTTTTGGGGAAAATTTGGAGGGAATATTTTGGAGGGAAATGTTCATTCCACAAGCTATAAGAATGTCACTGGGAGGGTAGGAATTTGCACCATTATATGTTTGTAGTGAGCAGTGATGACTTTATTAGATAGACATGATTTTGTTTCTGGAGAATCAACATCTTGCTCACATGACTCCTCTTCTGAGACTGACGAATGTGTGGGAATACTTATAATGTAAATGCGGAGTCATATGTTTCACCTAGTGAGAAGTTTGATCATAGTGCAAGCAATGATATTGAGCATATTGAACGGGAAAGTACCAACTCTGAAGATTTTGAAGGCACCAATGATGAAGGGGAGGAATATGGTGAAAAGGATGATGAATATTTTCCTCCAAGTGAGGATTTCCACAGTACTACCGATGATGATGAATATTTTCCTCCAAGTGAGGATTTTGAAGGTACTGACGGGAATGATGAAGAGTTTCCTCCAAGTGAGGATTTTCAAGGCAGTAAAGAAGATGATGAAGATTTTCCTCTAAGTGAGGATTTTCAAGGGAGTAAAGAGAAAGATGAATATTTTCCTCCAAGTGAGGTTTTTGCAGGTACTAATGAGGATAATGAAAATTTCCCTCCAAGTGAGGATTATCAAGGTAGTAGAGAGGAGGATGAAGATTTTTCTCCAAGTGAGTATTTTGAAGATACTAATGAGGAGGATGAAAGTTTTCCTCCTAGTGAGAATTTGCAAAGCACGAATAAGGATAATGGAGATTTTCCTCCGAGTAATTATTTTGAAGGTACAGATGAGGAGGAAGAAGATATTCCTCCAAGTGAGGATTTTGAAGGGGCTAATGAGCTCGATGAATATTTTCCTCCAAGTGAGGATTTTGAAGGGACTAATGAGGATGGTTAATATTTTCCTCCAAGCGAGGAGTTTCAAGGGACTAATGAGGATAATGAAAATTTTCCTCCATGTGAGGATTTTCAAGGTACTGACATGCATGGTGAAGGTATTGTTTTAGTAGGAGAAATTAAAGGTTCCAATGAAGATAATGAAGAGTTTCCTCCAAGTGATGATTTCCAGGGTACTAATGACAATGTTGAAAATTTTCCTCTAGGCCATCATTTTGAGGGAAATAATGAGGATGATGTAGAATTTCCCTCAAGTGGGGATTTCAAAAGTAGTGAAGATGATTATGTCGATGGTGGACACTTTCTTGTAGGTGATTGTGTTGCTGATGATGATCTTGATATTTCTCTTCTCAACGAGATTATCAATGAAGATGTTGAAGGACATAAGAATGGAGATCATGTTCTAAATCATTCAGGTGAAAAAAATCAAGGTGTTAAACAATATCTTGTTCAGTCTCCCCACAATGCTATGTATGATTATAGTGAGAATGATATTCCTCCTAGTGATGATGTTGAAATAGTGGAGAGATTGCAAAGAAATATTGTGTCCAGGACATAGACTAGACCTTTTCATATCAATCCAAATCATTCTAGTTATATAAATTCCATGAAAGAATTTTTCACTAGATCATTTTCCATCAATGATTTGATTTCTAGTGATTGTTGTCAAAAGAATTGTTTGAAAAGTATAGACTACATGTATGTCATGCAGGAAAGGAATAATTATTTGTCAATGAATAAGAGCATGCAAAATTCACATTTAGTCGGGTGCATGATATCTATGAAGACATGATATGATTATTTCATTGGTAATATTTTACTTTGCATAAAGGATTTAAAAAAATTCCACTCAATTGGTAATATTTGTCTATCAAGGATCCAAACAAGAATGGAAAAAGATCTTACATTTGATTCAAAGGTACATCATGGACAAGAGATTTGCCCATTAACAAACACTGCATTTTCATGGATGTGAGACTTATTTTCCAAACATGGAGAGTCTATGCCAGATAGAGAGACAATACATACTCCAGATAATTTCTCAAGGAATGAAATCTACAAGTTATATAAAAAATATGCTAAAAGTATTGAAGGAAATCATAATTTTATTTCATATGCATATTTTACAAGAGTATGGAAGAGACAATTCAACAATGTGTGCATTCCTAAGAAGTCAAGGATGGGGATTTGTAGTATATGTGCTTCTCTAAAAGGAAGAAGAGATAAATATGAAGGGGTAGAAAGGGGTATATATTTACAATTTTTTTTTGTTTATATTTGATAGTTATCAACTATGAAAACATATTATCAATATTTTCATTTTGTGTCATGTGAAGATTCTATAGTCAAAGAACTTCAAGAACATAGGAATCGACAATCAAGTGAAAGACAAATGTTGTACAAACATAGAAAGAAGTTTTATGATGCTCCAGATAAATATATGGGTATTATAATTGATGGCATGGACTAGAAAAAAAACACTTCTGCCACATTTTGTCCGTACACCAAAAAAATTATAGGAAGAAAATTTCATTTAGTTTCACTTGGTTGTTTGTATGATTTTTAATGGAACAATGTGTCCAAAGGTTTACATCACAACTCCAAATATTCATAATGATGCAAATTTGACCATCACCATAATTCATCATGTAATCAGTCACTGGTATGGTAATATTCCTCAAGTTCTATAACTGTAGTTGGACAACACTAGTTGTGAAAACAAAAATCAAATTTTGTTTGGATATCTCAACATGCTTGTTGAACTGGGAATCTTTCAAAATGTTAAAGTTTGTTTCCTTCTTGTTGGACACATGCATGATCATATTTATCAAATTTTTAGTCATTTTTCAATAACATTGAAGAGGAAAAATACTGGAAGCCTACCATAATGAATTGAATGTATTAAGAAATCATACATTACAGAGCCTATTTTTCACATATTAGAAGAAATTGTTGACATGGAAGATTTATCCAGGGATCACATGGTGAAGAAAAAACTTATTGAGCAACTTAATGACATTAGCTTCCAACATCAATTTGTCTTTTAAAATTTTGATAGGAAAACACTTATATTCGACAAGAAGTTTTCAACTATTGTAGAATGAGGGCCTTCATCAGGTTTGGAATTTTTGAAGTTCATTCTAGATCGTCCAACATTTTCATCAAAGTTAATGTTATTACAATCAGTCATTGAAATTATAATGCATGAAGACATAATATAGATGTAGATTATTCTGAATGCTTGGAGGAAATAAAAAGTCCATTAAATATACATATGAGTACTTTGATGTTGCTGATTTTGTTTTGTGGGAGACTTTTTTCAATGATCAAAGTGACATAATTTAAAACTCAACAAATGAAGATACATTTTTTAAGACTCCATTTATTTGGCCACAAAATAGGTCAAATGAATTTGAAGAAAGAAACATTGTTGAACAACAAGAATCTCAAAATGCTATTGAGTTTTCATAGGTAGAGGAAAGATAAATGTATATTGGTTCTAGAAGATCGCGTGCACAACGTGAAGCAATGGAAGATATTTACAGGGGTTCAACACAATATATTAAGGATGGTTGCATGCTTGCAGTCTTAGCAAATGAAGATCCACATGGTTATCCATTATGGATAGAAAAAGTTATAAGGATTGATAAAGAAAATGAATATGTTATAGTAGTTGAAGTGCATTGGTATGAAACAAGTACACACCCATTCAATGGTGTGTACAAGAAAGAGATGGTGGTTGAGAAACATAACAACAGAAAGAGAAAAATGAAGGGTCAAAATATAACTCATCTCCGCACCGACCTCTTAAAATTAGAGGATGTTGACATACTTGTCTATAAATTCAATTTGACAAAGAGAGAAAGTCTTCTCTCCAGGACCACAGAGATTATCAAGAGGTTGCTTCCACAAGAAATGAGTGCAAGATGAGATTCTGCTGAACCTAGTCATAGATCAAAGAGGATTTTGACATCTAAAATGTTGGGCATACATGAAAAATTAGATGGTGCACTCATTGAGAATAGAGAAGAATATGGATAATCTACATCTTCATCTAATCATTCATCTGAAGACAATGTAGATTTTGATGGTGTTCCATAATCCATGGATGAATTTGATTAAGTGTATGAAACATTTTATGTATTTTTTATCAGTGTGATGTTTGTATGGTAATCGGAAATGAGTGTTATGAGTTACATATGATATTACATGAAGTTATGAATCATTTCCATGTTGTATGAATGATATGTTTTTATTATGAAGAATATATAACAAAAATTATTAGCTCTTTTGTTTTGAATTTGGAAAATGTAACGAAATAATTTATGTTTCATTAAATGTAATTTGTATAGTCTTGTTTATTTAAAATAAAAAAAATATTTCGAAGTTATGTTGAATGTTGACATCTGAAGTGGTGATATTTTCATGTCATTATGTATTATCTTGTGGTTGGAGTGATAAACTAACTTTAAAAGTAAATATTTAAGGGTTGATTTTACGATTTGGTTTATAGTAGTGATCATTTTTTACACCACTTTAAAAAATGTGTTAATTTTTAGGTTTTGGTTGCAATGGTACTTGCTGCACTAGGATAAGGTTTCACATTAGGTATAATTTTAACGTTTAGAAAAAAACAATTGTCGGTAACACCATTATTTGATTTAGGTGTTGATTTTAAGGTTTTTCTGAGAAACTATATGCATGTTTTAGGTCATGCTTGAAAAAAAGTTGTAATTTTAACCTTAAAAAAGGGGTGCTACCGATAACACCACTTTTTGATTTGAGGGTTAATTTTGTGTTTTTTTATGAAAAAATATGGGTTTTAATGGCTAGAGTTCTCATTTTGAGGTCATAGTTCTCGTTAAGTTGGTAATATTGTTTAGGGCATGGACATAATTACAATGATATGATTTACTCTGCAAACCTTTAGTTACAAAACCAATTCTTCAGGGGTGCCTTGATATTTTTCTCCCTCACGTCCATGATTTCCATCCAGTTCTTGAATTCTTCGAGTATGGAATCTACTTGAAGTAACTGTTTCCTCTCTAGTTTAGCTTGGATATTGCACATGGGAATGGTGATCTTCATTATGAGGCTCTTCTCAACACGTTGCACAAAATCTTCGGTYAAGGTGATGATTTTGGAGGGTTGGATAAATGTTTTTTTGATAATCTYTGCATTGATTTCAATGATTGCTTCGATTTCTCTTTTAGCAAGGATCCACTTGGTGTCCATGTATTTGATGATTTTCTAGGTTGATGAATCTATGTCAATGTCCCTCATGGGATCCATTCCAAATAACGAGAGAAAATCATCATACAATCTCCATACCTCTGTGTAGGATACCGTGAATTTCCATTGAATCATTAACACATCAGAAATTGTTTCTATACCTATTTCCAATAGTTGATGATCTCAAATTCTTTGCTCATCGGAATACGATGAGAGAGTTTCTAGGGACAAAAATCTAGGTGGAGAGTATTGCCACTTTGTGATTGCATTGTAATATTCTAGGTATTTTTGATACTTTTCCTCAATAGCTTTCACCTATGAGTTGAACTTTGTTCATTCATATTCAGTCACTAGAACTCTGTTGAGTGCACTCGACAACCTTTTTTGCATGCTCCAAATTTCCTCATTCTTCTCCTCGAAATTTGTCTTCCCCCCCTCAAGAATCATTGTTTGGATTTGTTTTTCTTCTATAGTCTTTGTCAAATCTTTGTTCTCCAGTTGTAACCTTTGGAATTCAGCTCGACCCTTTTCATTGAAAGACCTCAATTCATCCAATTGTGCTTGGGTTTTGTCACCTATAGATTATGTGAGGCTTCAAGTTGCTACATGTCACTAGCATGGGCCTTCTAGACCAATGAAATTGACTCAATGAATTTGATTTGAAGACACTCCTCACATGTCTATAATTTATTTTTTGTATCCTCTTCATAGGATTTCTCCTCCTGTTGAGTTTCTTTTGTTTGATCACTAGTAGTATATTCTTTGATGGTTTCCACGGTCGATTACAAATCTGCGGACTTGGATTTTGTGGCATCTAGAGCTACAATGACTTCATGGACCAAAATGATGTTTACCCCAACAAAAGATCTAAGCATCGAGGCCACTTGTAGAGAATTATCCTTTGCATGAGGCCTAAATTTCCATTTGATATTCCTTTCTGGAACATCCTAGATTGCTTCTATTTATCCCCTTTTTCTTTTGGGGTCCCTCTTCTCTATGGCTCGGGTCTTGTGGTTGTAGTAGTAATATCCAACTGTGACCACTACTCCTTCGAACCTGAGTCCTTCTGAGGTGAGAGATAAGCTTCCTGGAATTGAAGCCAAAGGGGTGCATTATTCTATTGGGATACCAACCACATTTCTTTCAGGATCTAGGTCAATTATATAATCAACATCTACTAAAAAGGTGTCTTGGAGTTTAGTACTCTCAGCTTTATCCTCTTTATTCTTCTCCTAGGTTTCTCCCGGTGAGACCAGTGATGGTTTACATGTGTTTGTTGTTTCTTTATTCATTGTGCCAACCTTCTAAGAGGGGGAACCTTTACTTATTATGTTTTCCAGTGCGACCTACTTATCTTCGACCTCTTTGTTTTTCAGTAGTAGGTACCTTTCTTCAAACTCGTCAGTGTTTCTCTCCAGTTCAACTTCTTTATCTCTTTTCCTTTTCTCTTCTTCTCTTAGTTTTTTATTATCTTGGTGGAGGAGAGTTCAGAACTATTAAAGCCTCATCTTTATGTATTTTTATTCATTCTTTATCAATTATTGTTGGGCTATGTCGGTAGTAAGCCTTTCCACTACTTCCTCAAAACTTAGTGCGCCTCAGAAAACATCCTCTGAGAATCAAGAATCATGCATGGTTTGTGGCACTTATATGACGAACTTAATGTGTTGATAAACTACATTCTAAGGGTTATGTGATTTGGGTTCTCCCAAAAAAAGACAAAACTCCTTGAGTGCTTCAACTTCCTTTTCAACTTGCTTCTTTTTTTCCAAAGAGTATGACCCCACCTAGATGGGAAAAATTGGCCACTATTTCTTGTTCTTTTTTGAAAGATAGGAAGTGGCCCCTTTAAACCTTATGGTATGAAATATCCCTGGACAATATCTTATTAGGAACACACTTTGGTGGAAACTATGGCACTCATGTGGCCCCATAGATCCAAATGTAAGTGTAGTATTTCTTCACGTACCAATCCCTGATATCCTTTAAACCTTTGAGATCCCTGGGATAGATCCTATGTGGGAAGAGATCGAAGATGGCCTTATGTAAGGGAGAAAGGAAGTAGTCACATATATCATAGAAGAATCTCTTATAATTTACTTCCCACAACTTAGAACAGTAAAAGTGAATTGGACCCTTGTCTAGAGTCTAAGACTAGTTGAAATTTGGGAATGAGTTTGTGGTGCACATGACGTCAATTATATATGCTGACATGTAGAAACTAGGATTCTTCATGCTCCTGGGATCCTTGGTGCACTGAGCGATGCTAAATGAGATAATGGTTGCCCAATTGAACACATGGTTTTTTGGGGAAATCTTGTAAGCCATTAGGAATCATTCCATCCTGAAATGAGTGCTACTCTCTTCTCCATAGAGCCAAAAGATCATGGTATTTAACAACCTGTAGATGCTTTTGAGATACCATGATGGAACATACCTTTCTCCCTTTTTCACTGTCCACTCTTCATCATAAAACAAATATTCCATGAGCATTGAGGGTCTCGAAGTCTTCATGGTCAATTCTAAACTCTTCGAGAAAATACTCGTTCAGGGTCGTTGTTGGTTTTGGGGTTTGATACCTATCCCCAATGTCATCCACTTTTAGCGAGGTGATTGGGAGACTTGAATAATTGATTATTAACCCTAAATACTTTTTCAAATAAGAGAAACACCATTTAGATGCATCATTGTAAGGAAAAATCTTGGGGCGAGTGACTAGTGTATGGATTCCACTCTTCCTGATATTTCTGTATGCCTCAATGTCTAGATCATCGAGAGTGAATCTTTCATTCTTGAACATGTCCATGATATCAGAGTAACTAAGGTAGTGCTCCATCCTATCATGGATTTTGGTTTCAAAGATAGTGTATGACTCTGGGATGGAGACCGAAACAAGAGTTCCATAGCTCTAGGATTTTCCTTTTCTGGTGAGCATCCTAGACATATCTTCACCTGCACAAAAAATATATTAAAGTTAATAGAGTCATCTCAAACTTGAAATAAAAACATTGAAAGAATAATATCATACTTATATAAAGGCCGAGAGAGGTGTTCGATCAGGCATAGATAAAAAATAATTGCAGATGTAGTTTTCATTTTTCCTTCGTGAGCCAATGAGAAAGAATATGAGTCTCAGTGGCCCTTTTAAAAAAAAAATCTGTTGATTCCCTCCTAACCATGTGCAGTCAATAAGAGTGTGATAGATATTGGACTTGGTCAGGGGTGTATGTATAAAGTACATGCACTCGTAGGTGATTGGCGGTTATAACCATTAAGGCGTGGGAGAATTCAAAAAATTGGGGGGAAACCTCACAACTGTTGTCGTCAGTAGTTGATGAGGATGAGATATGTGGACATGGGTGAGAAATAAACACCGATGATGATAAATACCTTATTATCCACTTAAGTGTGATTATAGAGTCTAGGTTGGGCCTAAAATTAATTTTAACGTTCAATTACATGATCACATAGCATTAATACTTAATTAAATTATGCTGACAATATATTAAGGTGGTAGTGAGGGGAGCCATTAACTAGACCAAGTGATATATATGGTGGATAAGTGATCGACGATGATTTGAATCATATGAGCCATAGGATAAAGGACGTGACAACTAGATAACAAAGGGCAGTGTCATCTTCTATAAGGAGGGGAAGAAGAATAACAAAGAGTCAAAAAAAGAAATCAGATGCTGAAATGAACTAGAAGAGTATGTTAGAATTCAATATTGATGTAGATCCCCACCCTCACCTAGGGCCCACGCAAAGTCTTGGTCTAGGATTGTTCAAATTTTAGAGCTAGATTAACTCTCAAGCTCCCGTTGAGCCCCCAAAATATTAAACAGGTCCTTTCCTTTCCATGTACATGTCTAATAATAAACTCGCAGCCTCTTCCCTAAAACCCCCTTTTTTTAGAATTTTTTTTTGGGTGCTAGCCCCTTTTCTTTTGGAGGAAACAACATGTGACCATGAGCTATGAATAGGTTCCTAATAAAAATGTGCTAATTTGTGGCTCCATGCACTTTGGGATTTGGGAGCTCTGCCTTCATAACCTTCCAAAAAATGATGAATCCAACTTTGGAGAACCTCCGAACACCTATGGGATCAATAGTCTCCAATCTCTGTCAAGATTGTTGGCTCAAAAATGACTTCAAGAGTTCGATCTTTGACTGTTCTCCTTGATCCAACCCATTATGCTCACAAAGTGCTGAACTCTGAACCAACAGATCAAATGGCTATCCTTTCTCCATGGATCAACAATTGATACTCCACTTTGCATCTCTCAGCTTTGGGGTTTCTTGCAACACTGTACCTCCAAACCCCCAAATAGGAGAATGGGTGAAGTCCCGAATAGTTCTAGAAATCGATGGTTCAAAAAGATCCACTGAAATCTACAACTCTTATAGATTCAAGACTCTAGGATTTGGGTATTTCTAAATGTCTACTCCCCAGGTCTGCCAGAGTGTTGAACCAACAAATACACAAAGCCCTCAAATCAATTGACCATGCCTCTTCTAGAAATCAACGACCCAAATATACTACGGGAATCCAGGCTTTAGGAGTCCTAGACTGGCCACATCCTCAACCCTCCAGAGTGCCAAAATATTGAAGAGTAATATATTCCCTCCATGTGGCTCCACTTGGCCAAACGTCGAGATTAACTTCAGCCTTTGGGCCTCCTGGAATTCTGTAATGTTCCCAAGCCAATTTTTTTTCTTGGAAACACTAACTAACCTCTGATTTGATTGTTTACTGTTATGTGTGTAGGTTGGTCATGAACATTTCTACCTTAGGGTTTATTCATTTATTCAGCCACAATTTATACAATAAGCATTTCAACATATGAAGATATTCAACAATACACAAGATAGGAACCACAAAAAAGATCTAAACATTATTATAAGAAACCAAGCACTTGATACAAATAGAGAAGCATATATGGAATAGATTCAGATGGATTCAAGACAAAAATGAGAGTTGCACACAAAATTTTCTTGGAGATACAAGGTAAGCCTCCCAAAGGTTGCAATATAAGATGAACGCTCCAATACAAACACTAGGGTTTTAACCTAACCCTCAAGCTATTGGTACGACCCGCTAAAGACAATGGAGACCAAGGGTTCAACCCTCCTAAAGATGAAGACCCCCAAATGCTGCTAAAATCCTCCCAATGATAGATCATGGCAATGATATACTCCTCCTGAGGTATGGAGCTCAAACACTAAAGCCTCCTCCTCAAATTGCAGAAACCCTAAACTGGTATGACCCTCCTGAAACCCTGAATATGGCCAATAATTCAGCCTAGTTGGATAAGGGATATGAATCCCTTGAAACTCTCTAGGATGATAGATCGGTAGCCACAAACCCTCGAGAGAATTTCCAAGGTCCGATCTAGCCTATGGCCTCCTAGATCTGAGAAACACTGAATCACCAAATCATCCTCTATCTCCCAAAATCATCCCAACCTACAGAAAATGATAGGGACGTGATAAATCCTCAAAGAATCCTCTAAACTGACGAGCAAGGGCCTGCAAGCAAAACCCAAATGCTGGAATCTCCCAAAGCTTCCTCAATAAACTGGATCGAACTTCTTCCTCAACAATGGTGCACCCTTGCTGGAAAATCCTAACTGGTACGACCCTGCTGATATTCCTAAATAGATGATGGATGTAGAATGGTGTGGGTGGAGTATTTCATCCCCGAGACCAAGCTTGGAACAAGGTGAGTGGAATATTTCACCACTGATTTGTTCTATAGGGTTTATAATATCAAAACTCTCAAAATTGTATGCTCAAGAGCATCAACAAGCAAATACCAAATATCCAAGATGAAATGAGAGGTGCGCCCTAGTATTCTATTTATAATTTTTTCTATTTCCCTATTGAGTTAAGTTAACCCCTAGGGTTAACTCTTAACTCAACCTCCAATGCTTCTATTCCTTCATTGAGTTACCTTTTTAACTCTTTTTACCTTTTCACTAAGTCAACTTAAAAATATAACATTAGTTTGGTTGCCTTTTCCCCTCTGTGTGAGACTATGGCCTAGTGGGGATGCCTAGACCACTAAGTCTTCCCAAACCTCTTCATCAAGAGGTGGGGAACATTATAGTCTCCCCTACTAGAAATTGCTTGTCCTCAAGCAATTCCAAACCTATCTCACGTACCACCTGTTCATTCTCCCACGTGGCATCCTCAATGGGTAGATCCTTCCATCTGATTAGGTACTCTTTGATGCTTCTCTTCCTGATCCTCTTCTCCTGAACCTCCAATATCTCCTCTGGAATCAAAACAAGTTACCCCTCTTTGTCCAAGGAAGGAAACACCTCAATGGGTGTGATGTGTTGGCCGATGTCCCTCTTCAGGCAGGACACATGGAAGACATTGTGTATCTTGCTGCCCTGTGGAAGCTCCAGCTCATAAGCTACGACCCCTACCTTTTTTGTTGATCCTGTAGGGTCCAAAGAAATGTGGTTGTAGCTTCTCTACTCTGCTTCTTTTTATATAATCCTTCCTATATGGTTGGAGCCTTAGATAGACTAAGACACCAACCTCAAAGTTATGCTCAACTCTGTTATTATTTGCCTGGACATTCTGTTGGTTCTATGCTCTATGTAAGTGATCCTCCAGCTCTCTGAGGATGTCCTGACTCTGCTGCAGCTAATCCTGTACCATCGAAGCCCTGCTGTCACCAAAATAAATCTCCATGAAAGAGAGTGGATCGTAGTTTTATAATTCCCTGAATGGTCTCATGCCTATGGACATGTGATGGGTGGCGTTGTAGCAGTATTCTCCCAAGTGTAACCACCTGACCCACGCTTTTTGCTGCCCTGCTACATAATTCCTCAGATAGCCTTCCACCCATTTTTTAACTATATCGATTTGTCCATCTGTATGAGGATGACAACTGGTACTAGGGGTCAAGGCCGTACCAACCAGTCTAAACAACTCCTGCTAGAATGTACTCATGAATCTACTATCTCTGTCACTGACAATGGTTTTGGGTAGGCCATGCAGTTTGAAGATCTCCCTGAAAAATAGTTTGGCCACCTGTACTGTGATGAATTCTGTGGCTATGGAGAAGAAGTGTGCAAACTTCGTCAACCTATCCACTACTATGAAAATGAAGTCTTTCCCCTACATCCTTGGAAACCCTGTGATGAAATCCATGGATATGCTTTCCCACTTGTGCTCTGGGATGGGTAGGGGTTACAATAGTCCTTCCGGGTGAGTGTGCTCATTCTTGTTCTCCTGGCACATAATACACTCCTTGACATGCCTCATTACAT
>JZKD02S2153149.1:234030-248138 GCA_000966675.3 Picea glauca | reverse complement strand
GTTGTCCTCTAAATTCGACATGAAGGATCTTGGTGCTTCAAATTTCATTTTGGGCATGGAAATTAAAAGAGATCGAAAAAAGAGGAAACTTTGGTTAAATTAGAGAAAATATGTCAAGACAATATTGCAGAGGTTTAATATGCAGGAATGTAAATCGGTCAAGGTTCCTATTCCTGTTGGTGTAAAGTTGTCTGCGGATTAGTGTCCCAAGACACATGAAGAAGAGGAGGACATGTCTCATGTTCCATATGTGAGTGCAGTTGGCAATTTGATGTATGCAATGGTCTCTACTAGACCAGACATTGCACATGCAGTGGGAGTTTTGAGCAGGTATATGTCAAAACCAGGGAAGGAGCATTGGACAATAGTAAAAAGGGTTTTCAGGTATTTGCGTGGCACTGCTAGGTATGGATTGTGCTATGAAGGAAGACAAGGATTGGACAGAGTGGTTGATATACATGGATTTGTGGATGTAGAATGGGCTGGAGATTTGGATCGTAGGAGATCTACAAGCAAGTATGTGTTTAACCTGTTTGGAGGAGCAATAAGTTGGATGAGCAAAAGACAGGCTATAGTGGCACTTTCAACTACGGAATCTAAATACATGGTAGCCACTCATGCAAGTAAGGAAGCAGTATGGTTATAAATATTGTGTTCAAGTATTGGGTTGGTACAACAAGCTGTAAGGATAGAGCGTGACAGTCAGAGTGCAATTTTTCTGGCGAAGAACCCTGCTTATCATTCAAATACAAAGCACATTGGTGTTCAATATCACTTTGTGAGAGACATGATTGAAGAAAAGAAAGTATCACTGATGAAGGTGGACACTTTAAATAATTTTGTAGACTCATTAACAAAATCTGTGAGCACTTAGAAGTTCTCTTGGTGTAGAGGATCCATGGGCATTGCTGCCCTGGATTTTTGACTATGTAACCCTGTAACCCCCTGTATGGAAAGAAAAAAACAAGTGGGAGAATGTTGCGTATGTGTTATATTCTTTGTTCAGGGGGGTGGTGCCCCTTGTGCGGGGGTCCGGGGGTAGTGCCCCCGAATTTTTTTTTTCTACCTTGGGAAACATGACAACTACCTCGAGAAACGTGTCATGTATTTAGGTGATTTTTTTGGCACATGGTTTTTGCCAATGTTTTTCTATTTTTGGTTAAGGAATTAGGGTTTTTGATGCAGGAGCATCGCCAAAACATCAAGCGAGCCAACGCGGAGTGGAAGACAGCTGGACAAGCCAACACACATTTTGAGAACACCTTGATATTGTTGCACAAACATTAATGTTTGGATCTAATGAAGCACACTTTGTATATTGTAATGGACCTTGAGCAGATAGCTCTCGTCCTTAGGTAGATAGTCAACATTTAATAGAGTTAATACAGTTAGATAGGAATTTAAATTCTAGATCTGATAGCCTAGAGTCCGAGAGGGAAAATGGATATAGACACCCTCCTTTGTACATTGTAACATTAAGAAACATTGAGGAGAGGAGCAAAAAGAGAAGAGCATGCAGAGAACTGTGTATGAAGAACACCCATGTACATGCATTTGAATTAATAAAAGAGATTTGATTCAAATCCATGGTTTCTGTTGTCTCTCTGTATATTGATGTTATGCTCATGAATGTTTGCTTCCTGTCATACATTTTCTTTTATATGTTGTGTATGTGATTTCATGGTGAACTTGAAGTCTGAAGGGAAGAATAAATTAGTTTCAATTGTTTCTCTAATTTGAACCAGAGAATTCCTGCAAGGAGTGCATTTGAATTGTCCGCAAGGAGTGCGTTGACAGAAGGGTTCAACTAGAGATAACTTTTGTTCTCATTTCTTCAAGGGTGCAGTTAGGCACAGTGCCGTGCAAGGAGTGCGCAGGCCAAGGGAAAAGTCTCAGAGTTGCGACTCTGGGCAAATTATTGAATGATTGTTGCTGGAGGAGTGCGCAGGGTCAAAAGACTTCAACACTTAGACAAAGTTGAATATTTTCTGCAAGGAGTGCGTGAAAGAAGTTCTTAGAAGGACTTGAGGAGTCGAGAACAAGCTCAGGAGGAATAGGCCTCTGAATTCACTGAAGGATAAGTGTAGGGAAGCTTCTATTGGAAATCCGAAGGAAGCATCGCAGGTCGGAAAGCAGGGACCAAGTCTTTGTGAAAGAGGCACTTGATTCATTGTGCAAAAATCGTCCGAGGAAGGATAGACGGTTGAAATCCTCTTAGAGGTTCCGCAAAGTCCCATGGGCCGTCAGATATCACGGAGGTGCAGGGAGGTTTCGACGAAGACACCCGAGTGTTTGAAGCTCAGGAGGGAGCAGAGCCGTCGATCCGAGGTAGAGGGAGTCATTGGATCTGCGCATGACATCGCATATCGGGTAATCACGAGTTGAAGTTCCAAGAGATTGCAACGAGAATCGTGATATTGTGAGTAGAGATATCCCGATTGGATCAGAACCAGTCGTTGTGGAGGACGCATGTCAGGATATCCCGAGGAGTCAAGGTTCGGCATATCGAAGTTTTCGTAGGTAAGAAACTCTTGCAGGTTGAAATTGCGATACGCGATATCCCGACGGAAGGGTCGGGTGGGCCACACCCGGAGTTAGTGGGAGACAGGTGGTGGAATATCGGGGATCGGGAAAAGGGAAGTCCCGAGTCCTTTGACATCAGGATTCGCGATCCCGCGAATCCCAAAATCCCGACGGAGGCGACAGAAGGTGGAAGAGTCTATCCACATGTGTGCCTCAGCGCATCGGTACATCGGGGTTCAAAGGTTGGAGATTCCATTAGTTAACATCGTGAATTCCGATTTCCTGACCGTTAAAGGAGATCATTGAAGAGTCATTGTGGGTGAAGAATTCCTGATGGGGAATTAGAAGAACATTTGAGTTCTTCGGGCCGAGTGGAAAGAAGGTCCTGAGGAAGTGGACGTGCCCTAGGTGGCACGTTTGCATCAGGTTTGGTATCAGAGTGAGAAGTTCTTTGCTTTCTGTAGCAGAGAAGAGAAAATTCACCATGCCGCCTAGGAGAGAAAGACAGTCACCTGACCCAGAAGATAGGGAGGTGCGAAGAAGAGGCATAACGACAGGAAATCCAGAAATGGAGAGACAGGTGCGTGATCTCAGAGAGAGACTAGAAGATATGGAGGCAACGCAGAGATGCACAGCTAGTTCTAGAGATCTAAGTGACTCCGAAGGATAAGTTGAAGCTGGGCAACAAGAAGAAGTTGCAGCCAAAGATGCATCCAATGAGAGATTAATTAAGGCTATCGCCCAGATGAGTTTGAAAATGAAGATGGACATTCCAGTCTATGAGGGAAATATGGATGCAGAAGAGCTACTGGACTGGATTAGAGCTCTGGACACCTACTTCGATTATGAAGATATCGAGGAGGATAAGAAAGTAAGGCATGCTGTTACGCACTTGAAAAGACATGCAACATTATGGTGGGACGAGCTACAAGCTGACAGACGCTGCAAAGGAAAACAAAAGATCAAAAGATGGGATCAAATGATTGCAAAGATGAAAGCGAAGTTCATCTCAAGAGACTACCAAATTACTCTGTTCAGGAGAATGCAGAACCTGAGATAGAAGCCGATGATAGTGAAGGAATATACTGAGGAGTTATACAAGCTGAACATTAGAGCAGGTCATCAGGAGAGCGATGATGAGAAGGTTTCCAGATATCTGAATGGTCTGAGATACGACATTCAGGATGAATTAAGTATGGTTACCATCAGGACAGTGGAGGATGCTTATCAGATGGCTCTGAAAGAAGAGGAGAAGCTGAGCCGTAAGTAAGGTCAACGAGGGCGAGGCCTAAGTCAGCCCAGAGGCAAGACAGTTGCCCAAGAGAAATTCGAGAAGCTCAAAGAGGAATGGAAGAAACCTCAGGGTAGAGTTGAAAGAGGTGGAACCTCACAGTGGGGACCATATATTGAACAGAGAGGGCAACATACAGAGCAGAGTGGCGGATATGCTGATGCAAATACTTTTCCTCATACCAGAGGTAGAGGAAGAGGCCGAGGTGGAGTTATCACATGTTTCACATGTGGGAAGAATGGGCACAGATCATTTGAGAGTCCAGAGAAAAAGAAGGACATTGAAGAAGCTCACATCGCAGAAGCACAGAAGCGGGATGTTGAGACCGAAGACACAGAAGGCAGAAGGTCGCTGGTGATGCGTAAAGTTATCTTAAAACCTAAGAAGGAGGTGGAGGACTCAACTCAAAGGACCAAACTTTTTAGGACGACTTGCAAAACCAAGGACTGGGTATGCAAGGTTATTGTTGACAATGGTAGCACGGATAATCTCGTTTCAACCGAGATGGTGGAAAAACTGGAGCTGGAGACAACTGATCACCCGAGTCCATACAAGGTTTCGTGGCTACAGAAGGGACATCAGGTAAGTGTCACTAAACAGTGTTTAGTTGAATTCAAGATAGGGGAGTATAATGACAAAGTAATCTGTGATGTCATTCCCATGGATGTTTGCTACTTATTACTGGGTAGACCATGGAAATATGAAAAAAATGTGGTTCATGATGGGAGGATGAACACATATACCCTAGAGAGAAATGGGAGGACCTACAGATTGCTTCCGACAAAGGATAAAGAGGTGAAGCCAGAAGTAAGTAACACGATACTTCTCATGAGTGGGAAGGAGCTTCTTATAGAGGTGGAGAAGAAAGAAGATCCACAATTCTTTGTGGTCAGAAAACATCGTTCGCTGACATCATAGTGGACGAATTACCTCATTTGTTGCCACCAATGAGGAGTGTGAGTCACCATATAGACCTCATACCAGGAGCAAGTTTTCTAAACAAAGCTGCATACAGGTTGACACCGCAAGAAAATGAGGAGGTTAAGAGGTAGGTCCAGGAGTTATTGGACAAAGGATTAGTCAGGGAAATCTTGAGCCCATGTGTTGTTCTGACAGTACTCAGTCCGAAGAAGGATGGAGGATGGAGAATGTGTACCGACTCAAGAGCGATCAACAAGATAACCATCAGGTATAGGTTCCCATTGCCAAGGATGGATGATCTGATGGATTGCTTGAGCAGGGCAAGGTATTTTTCAAAGATAGATTTGAAAAGCGGATATCACCAAATTCGCATGAGGGAAGGCGATGAATGGAAGATAGCCTTCAAAACCAATGAAGGGTTGTATGAATGGCTAGTCATGCTGTTTGGCTTGATGAATGCACCAAGTACATTTATGAGATTGATGAATGAAGTCCTGAGGGAATTCATCGGTAAATTTTTCATTGTTTATCTGGATGACATATTGATATTCAGTAAAACAAAAGCAGAACACCTGAAGCATTTGGCCGTTGTGATGAGGAAGCTACATCAGGAGAAGCTATTGATCAATATGAAGAAGTGCTCATTTATGAAGACAAAACTCATTTATTTGGGGCTTGTTATTTTGGCGAATGAGTTGAGGATGGATCCAGATAAGGTAGAAGTGATCAAGAATTGGCCATCACCGAGAAATATTTTCGAGTTGAGAAGTTTTCATGGTTTGGCTAGTTTCTACCGAAAGTTCATCAGAAATTTCAGTGGAATTAGCGCAACGATGATGGACACAGTAAAGAAGCGACATAAGTCTTTTCATTGGACAATAGAGGCTGAGAAGAGCTTCAATCTATTGAAGTGGAAGATCACAGAACAACTGGTGTTGGTGTTGCCGGATTTCCAGAAGACATTTCAGGTGAAATGTGATGCCAGCGGGTTTGCCATAGGAGCGGTCTTGAGTTAGGAAGACATACCAGTTGCATATTTCAGCGAGAATATGGATGATGCGAAGCTGAAATACTCCACGTATGATAAAGAATTTTATGCTATCATACATGCATTGAAGAAGTGGAGGCATTACTTGGTCCCAAAAGAATTTGTTTTGTATAGTGGTAATCATGCATTGCAGTTTGTGACTCAACAGGAGAATTTGAATCAGAAGCATGCAAAATGGGTAGAGTATATGCAGAATTTCACATTTGTGATTAAGCACATTTCAGGAACTGCTAACAAAGTGGCTGATGCTTTGAGAAGGAAGTGTCTGTTGCTGCAGGAATTTTGAGTCAAAACATTGGGTTTTGATAATCTCAGGGACATGTACGCAGGTGATGCAGATTTTACAGAGGCGTATGAAGCAAATGAGAATACAGTTCTCAGAGACAAAAGCCTGTGGATATATTACATGATCTAGGAGGGATTACTATTCAGAGGCAATCAACTGTGTATTCCAAATTTCTCCATGAGGGAGAACCTGTTGAAAGAGAAGCACAATGGTGGATTAGCAGGGCACTTTGGCCATGACAAAACGTTCACGAAGTTGAATGAGTCATATTTTTGGCCGGAGATGCGAGCAGATGTCAAGAGGTTTGTTGACATATGCAGAATTTGCCAGCATTCGAAGGGGAGAAAGCAGAATGCGGGTTTTATCAACCATTGTCCATACCAGAGAGATCGTGGGAGGCGATTAGTATGGATTTTGTATTAGGTTTGCCAAGGACACAAAGAGGTGTTGATTCCATATTTGTAGTGGTGGACATGTTTTCTAATATGGCACATTTCATCCCATGCCAGAAGACCAGCGATGCGACTCACATCGCAAATTTGTTTTTCAAAGAAATCGTTCGACTTCATGGGTTGCCGAAAAGCATAGTTTCAGACAGGGACAATAAATTCATAGCGCATTTTTGGAGGACCTTATGGAAGAAGCTAGGAACTAACTTGGCATTTAGTTATGATTACCATCCTCAGACAGATGGACAAATGAAAGTGGTCAATAGAAGTCTGGAAGACTTGCTGAGCAGCTTGGTGACAGAGCACCATAGTAGTTGGGACCATATATTACCACAGGTAGAGTTCGCATACAACAATTCAGTGAATCGAAGCACCGGGAAGAGTCCATTTTAGGTTGTATATGGAATGCAGTCAAGGGGAGTTTCTGAATTGAGGGATTCAGAACAGACTGCGACTAGCAGTGCTAGTGCGGGGGAATTTGCTGAAGCAATGAAATAACTTCACAGCCAGGTGAAGGAGCGACTACTGAAATCAAGTCAGGAGCACAAGCGCAGAGCAGATAAGCATTGGAGACAACTTCAGTTTGAAGTTGGCGATCTAGTTCTGGCACATTTGAGGAAGGAAAGGTTCCCGAGGGGAACATACAACAAGATGAAAATGAAGAAAATCGAGCCATGCAGAGTCCTGAAGAAATTCAGAGATCGATTTGCTGGATGGCATCAGAGTATCTCCGACATTCAATGTCTCAGACTTATATCCATACAAGGCTGAGGAAGCAGGAGCTGGAAGTGATGAACAACCAGAATTACAGTGGCAGAAGAAGATGCCGATTGCAGAAAAGCTGCAGGTGGAGTACATATTGGAAAAGAGAGTGGGTAAGAAGAACAGGAGAAAAGAATACTTTGAGTATCTGGTCAAGTGGAAGAATCATCCAGTGGAATATGCCAGCTGGGTGACTGAAGCGGAGATACAGAAGCATGGACAGACCGTGCAGGAGCTCATGGACAGGAGCCCATGAAAGTTTTCAAGCCAAGGAGTATGATGCAGGAGCATTGCCAGAACATCAAGCGAGCCACCGCGGAGCAGAAGACAGCTAGACTAGCCAACACACATTTTGAGAACACCTTGATATTGTTGCACAAACATTAATGTTTGGATTTAATGAAGCGCACTTTGTATATTGTAATGGACCTTGAGTAGATAGCTCTCATCCTTAGGTAGATAGTCGACATTTAATAGAGTTAATGCAGTTAGATAGGAATTTAAATTCTAGATTTGATAGCCTAGAGTCCGAGAGGGAAAATGGATATAGACACCCTCCTTTGTACATTGTAACATTAAGCAACATTAAGGAGAGGAGAAAGAAGAGAAGAGCATGCAGAGAACTGTGTATGAAGAACACCCATGTACAGGCATTTGAATTAATAGAAGAGATTTGATTCAAATCCATGGTTTGTGTTGTCTCTCTGTATATTGATGTTATGCTCATGAATGTTTTCTTCCTATCATACATTTGCTTTTATATGCTGTGTATGTGATTTCATGGTGAACTTGAAGTCTGAAGGGAAGAAGAAATTAGTTTCAATTGTTTCTCTAATTTGAACCAGAGAATTCCTGTAAGGAGTGCAGTTGAATTGTCCGCAAGGAGTGCATTGATAGAAGGGTTCAACTAGAGATAACTTTTGTTCTCATTTCTTCAAGAGTGCAGTTAGGCACAGTGCCGTGCAAGGAGTGCGCAGGCCAAGGGAAAAGTCTCAGAGTTGCGACTTTGGGAAAAGTATTGAACGACTGCTGCTGCAGGAGTGCGTAGGGTCAAAAGACTTCAACACTTAGACAAAGTTGAATATTTGCCACAAGGAGTGCATGCAAGAAGTTCTCAGAAGGACTTGAGGAGTCGAGAAAAAGTTCAGGAGGAATAGGCCTCTGAATTCACTGGAGGATAAGTGCAGGGAAGCTTCTATTGGAAATTCGAAGGAAGCATCGCAGGTCAAAAAGTAGGGACCAAGTCTTTGTGAAAGAGGCACTTGATTCATTGTGCAGAAATCATCCAAGGAAGGATAGATGGTTGAAATCCTCTCGGAGGTTCTGCAAAGTCCTGTGGGCCGTCAGATCTCGCGGAGGTTCAGGGAGGTTACGACGAGGACACCCGAGTGTTCGAATCTCAGGAGGGAGCAGATCCGTCGATTCGAGGAAGAGGGAGCCATTGGATATGCGCGTGACATCACATATCGGGTAATCGCGAGTTGAAGTTCCAATAGATTGCAATGAGAATCACGATATCGCGAGTAGCGATATCCCGATTGGATCAGAATCGGTTGTTGTGGAGGACACGTGTCAGGATATCCCAAGGAGTCGCAGAGTTTCCATAGGTAAGAAGCTCTTGTAGGTTGAAATCGCGATATGCGATATCCCGAAGGAAGGGTCAGGTGGGCCACACCCGGAGTTAGTGGGAGATAGGTGGCGAAATATCAGGGATCGGGAAAAGGGAAGTCCCGAGTCCTTTGACATCAAGATTCACGATCCCGCGAATCCCAAAATCCCGACGGAGGTGACATAAGGTGGAAGAGTCTATCCACACTTGTGCCTCGGAGCATCGATACATCGAGGTTCGGAGGTTGGAGATTCCATTAGTTAACATCGCGAATTCCGATTTCCCGACCTTTAAAGGAGATCATTGAAGAGTCATTGTGGGTGAAGAATTCCCAATAGGGAATTATAATAACATTTGAGTTCTTTGGGCCAAGTGGAAAGAAGGTCCTGAGGAAGCGGACGTGCCCTGGGTGGCGCGTTTGCGTCAGTTTTGGACTATTCCAAGTCATTGGGTTAGGGTTTTGGATGCTGCTGGCTCCTATATGTATATTGTATTGTAAACAATGTAACACAATGAATGAATATAATATATGCTGGTTTTCTCGGTTTGGGTTTCGAGGGGAAAAATCTCTGTGTAATGTTTGTATTTGCCATTGTATCTTTTCTGTTCTTTTCTGAATGTCTATTTACAGTAGACATTGTACAAGGTTAGTATTTACAATTCTTCCCTTTGACAAATTCAATGTCAAATTCATAGGCCTATATTCTGCTTACCCATTTATGTTTCCTTTCATTTAATTCCTTCTTCTCCAATATGTACTTAAGACTGTTATGATTTGATTTGACCATAAACCGTGCACCTGCCAAGTATTACATGAATTTGGCCAGTGTGTGCATGATAGCCAACATTTCTTTGTCATAAATGTTGTAAAGTAGCTTAGGTCCCCTGATTTTTTGGCTTTCATAGGCAAGAGGGTGTCTGTTTTGCATCAATACGGCCCCTATACCTTCTCCCGAGGCATCACACTCGAAGATAAAAGGTTGGATGAAATCTGGTAGGGCTAAGACTGGGCACGTGCTCATACCTTTTTCATATTTTCCAACGTAAATTAAGCCTCCTCACTCCATTTGAAGGATCCCTTCTTAGTCAAATCAATCAAGGGTGCACAAAGTTGAGAGAACCCTTTGAAAAATTTCCTGTAATAAGTGCACATGCCTAGAAATCCTCTTAATTTTGTGAGTGTCTTAGGAGTAGGCCACTCCATAATGGATTTATTTTTCTCCTGATGTACCTGTACCCCCTTTTCTCTGATGATGTGTCCCAAGTACATAACCTCTATCATTCCAAACTCACATTTGGACTCCTTAGCGTACAATGACTATTCCTCCATGATAAACAAAATTTGGTCCACATGCCAAAGGTGTTCCTCCCACGTCTTTCTATAAATGAGAAAGTCGTCAAAAAATAATAACATATGCTTTCTCAACTGTTTATTGAAAACATGGTTCATACAATATTGGAATGTGGCTGGGGCATTGGTTAACCCGAAGGGAATTACCATGAACTCATAATGACCATAATGACATCTAAAAACAGTCTTTGGGATGTCCTCCTCCCTCATTTTTATTTGATGGTAGCCAGAGCATAGGTCAATATTTGTGAAATATACAGCCCCATGTAGTTCATCCAACAACTCATCAATCCTTGGTATAGGATACCTGCTTTTGATTGTCTTCTTATTCAATGCTCGAAAGTCAATGCACATGCACATAGTTCCATATTTTTTCTTGACCAAAACTACTGAAGAAGCAAAAGGGATAGAGCTCAGTCTGATGTGCCCCATGTCCAAGAGCTCTTTGATGGATTTCTCTATCTCTTATTTATACTTCTTCAGATGCCTATATGGTGTGGTGATGACTGGTTTGGCTCTTGCCTCCAACTCAATGATGTGCTCAAACCCCTTGTCTGGTGGCACCCATGGTGGAATCAGTCCAAACACTTTGTCATGTTTGTCAAGGATATCTTGGATTTCTAGAGTGTAGTGAAACTTTCCCTGCTCATCCACATGTGATGAAATCCTACATTCAGTTGCATACACTATCTCCTCCCTCCTGAAGATGGACTCCATCCTCTTGGCTGTAACTAGTTTGGAAGAATTACCTGTCACGCCTGAGAACTACCTTTCTTACACCCTCATATGAGAAGGACATCTCCATGGTCTTGTAGTTGGTGGTGATAGGCCCTAATGTTTTGATCCACTGAACTCCAAGGATTATGTTAGTATCCAGAAGGTCCATCATGTAGACATATTGTATCAGCTCATTCCTACCCAATCTAAGCTTCATACCTGGAATGTACCTATCACAAGGCATAGTGCGTCCTCTTGCTACCTCCACCTTGAATCCTTCAAATTCAACTGTGGGTTTATGCCTCCTCTGCAACAGTGTTGAGTCAATTAAATTGTGAGAAGCTCCCCCATCAATCAATACTGATACTTTTTGTCCCTACAATACTCCTCTCATCCTGAAAGTGTTACATTTGGGCACTCCACTGATAGATGCCAAGGTGGATTTCTCCTTTGCCGTAGTGTCATGTCCCGTGGGCTCCTCCTCTACTACCTCTGTGGTGTCTACCTTTATATTCTGTATCTGGCCAAAATCCTCCTCTTCTTCATTGTATGAAGTTACTTCTATGTAGTGCACTTGACCATGGACTATGCACTTGTGTGATGGGTTCTAGGGCTCTTTGCAAGTGAAGAAAAGTTGCTTCCTTCTCAGTTCCCTCCCGTTGTTCTCATTCATTCTTCCATGACCCCTGTGAAACCCTTTTGGGTCATGTCCTCCTAGGTTCATTGGAGGTATCTTATCTCTTCCTCCGGTGTTAAGAGGTGGTCTATGCACAAATTTTGGTTTGGTAGCTGGTCCTAAGTCCCTCGTCCTCCAGATAGCATCCTGTAGGTTGGTAGGCTTAAAATCCTTTACCCAACCCTTCAAGGGTTCCATCAACCCTTCAATGAAGAGCTTCATGAGTCTGGTTGGTGATATATACTACACCATGAATTCTAGCCTATGGAATTATTCAATGTATACCTTTGTTGCTCTTGTTTTCTTAAGCTGTGTGAGCTACTGGGCGTGCATTTCAGGATCCTCCTAATCAAATATGTCAATGAGCCTCTGAGTAAACTCTGTGTAGGTCACTATCTGATTGTGGCCTAGTGTGGCGAGTCCATGATACCACCAATCATGAGCCTTGCCATCCAAGTACATAGTGGAAAATTTGATGGCTTCCAACTCCTTCATGGGAATAATCTGCAGATAAGTTTCCAACTTCTACACCCATGCCTACACTGCTATCTTGGCCATACCATCAAAGTATGGGATCTCCATCTTCCCTGCTCTTTTTTTAAACTCATAGTTTCTTATGTGGTTCAACCTGGGCTTGTTTCTAAACTTGAGTTGGCAGTATTGATCCAAGGTCATCTGCCTATGGATTATCATATCCAAGTCATGGTACTCCTTGGTGCACAATGCCATTTTTTCAACAAAATAATCCACCTTCTCATGATGTATTTGTTCATCTATGAACATGGAAAAGTAAGGTCTAGGGGTAGCCCTGCTACCCATGTGTCCATGTGACATACCCCTACCATGGCTTCCCTCGGACCTGGGATCCTTTTCGGGATTATACTCATTTCCTCCATGGGATCCACCAACCTCTCTTCTTCCATCCATCTCATGGTATTTTCCCTAATGAGTCATCTGCATCAATAGTTGGGTTATCCAAGTCTATCTCTCATCAATCTTCCTCAAATTTCCATCTACCTTCTTCAAGGTCTCAATGATCTTGATTTTTCCCTTTCGGTTTGGCTCCCAACTTTCCTGTAAGTGATGGAACATGTTGCTTTCTGTAAGGTTTAGGGTTTTATGGAATTCAACTGCCAAGTAAGCTAAGCCCTGTGGCTCATAGTCATCCCTAAACCCTCCATTTAGGCTTCTATTTCATTGGTCTTCTTCTTCCTTCTACCCATAAATATACCACTGTACCTCTGCATGCGCTAATCCTCACAGGCTTGGAGGATCAGAGCTCTGATACCACTGTAATGTTCCCAAGCCATTGTTTTTTTCTTGGAAACACTAACTAACCCCTGATTTGATTTTTTACTGTTATGTGTGCAGGTTAGTCATGAACATTTTGGCCTTAGGGTTTATTCAGTTATTCAACCACAATTTATACAAGAAGCATTTCAACACATGAATATCTTCAACAATACACAAGATAGGAACCACAAACAAGATCTAAACTTTATTATAAGAAAGAAATTACCCGATACAAATAGAGAAGCAGATCTGGAATAACTCCAGGTTTATTCAAGACAAAAATAGGAGCTACACACAAAAATATATCGGAGATACAAGGTAAGCCTCCCAAAGGCTGCAATAGAAGATGAACGCTCCAATACAAAAACTAGGGTTTTACCCTAACCCTCAAGCTGCTGGTACGGCCTGCTGAAGACAATGGAGACCAAGAATTTGGCCCTCCTTAATATGAAGACCCCAAAATGATTCTAAACTCATCATAATGATAGATCAGGGCAATGATATCCTCCTCCTAAAGTATGGAGCTCAAACACTAAAGCCTCCTCCTCAAATTACAGAAACCCTAAACTAGTACGACCCTCCTGAATCCCTGAATATGGCCAATAATTCGACCTAGCTGGATAAGGGATATGAATCCCATGAAACTCTCTAGGATGATAGATCAGGCAACCACAAACCCTTGAGAGAATTTTCAAGGTCAGATCTAGCCTATGGCCTCCTAGATATGAGAAACATTGAATCACCAAATCGTCCTCTATCTCCCAAAATCATCCCAACCTGTAGAAAATGATAGGGACATGATAACTCCTCAAAGAAGCCTCCAAACTAACGGGCAATGGCCTGCAAGTAAAACCCAAATGATGGAATCTCCCAAATCTTTCTCAATAAGATGGATCAAACTTCTTCCTCAACAATGGTGTGCCCCTACTGGAGAACCCTAATTGGTACGACCCTGCTAATCTTCCTGAATAGATGATGGATGTAGAATGGTGTGGGTGGAGTATTTCATCCCCGAGACCAATCTTGGAACAAGGTGAGTGGAATATTTCACCATTGAGTTTTTCTCTAGGGTTTGTAATATCAAAACCCTCAAAACTGCATGCTCAAGAGAATCAAC
The DNA here is from genome assembly GCA_000966675.3 of Picea glauca. Lineage (NCBI taxonomy): Eukaryota > Viridiplantae > Streptophyta > Pinopsida > Pinales > Pinaceae > Picea > Picea glauca. The sequence continues at coordinate 234,095 of JZKD02S2153149.1, read as the reverse complement.
AAGAAAATACCAAATATCCAAGATGAAATGAGAGGTGCGCCCTAGCCTTCTCTTTATACTTTTTT
>JZKD02S2153149.1:194778-217632 GCA_000966675.3 Picea glauca | reverse complement strand
CTTATTGGACGTTGAGTTTTTTTCATACAATTTGGCCAACACGTCCATCAAACCCTTCGTTGTCTTTTCCTTCGAGATATTGAAATCCACCGACGCTGCCAGGCTCAGCCGTATCATTCCTAGAGCCTTTCTGTCAAGAATCTCCCATTCTTCATCCTTCATGGCCACCGACTTCTTTGCTACTCCGCTCAATGGTAGGAATAGATCCTTCTGATATAAATAATATTCCATCTGCATCTTCCATAACTAGTAGTTTTGGTCGTTAAATTGCTCGACCCTAAACTTTCCATCTTCTGACATTGCTCCCACTAGAACCAGGAACCCTCTTTTCCTGCGAGTTACCTTACGCTCTGATACCAGTTGTTATAAAAACAGGACCGCAAAACAATAAAATAAAACAAATGCGAAAAAAAAAACATAGAAGATACACAATACAAGAGAGACATAGATTTACGTGGTTCACCCAGTGTGGGCTACGTCCACCAGAGAAGTTGCCAGGTCATTTCTTTATTATTATCCAGCAAAATGAAGGGATACAACCTATAGCAAAACCCGTTGTAACTTCCTCTTCTTTCTCTCACAGTATTCTCTCTCAGAATACAATACTCACCAACCTACATAGCTGCAATACATTTCCCTCATAAAAGAGGGTTGCCTTCTAGGGAAAAAAACCATAACATAATCTCTATCATTAGATCCGCGACCTTATAATGAACGGTCCAGATTTACAATGAAATTACAATATACTTTTACAAGGCAATTTTTTCTTTGGGGGCTTCGCCCTTGAACCCCCGCTGGGGGCCCACTTGCTCCCAGACCCCCTATCCGGGGGGATAGCCCCCCCGGACCCCGTAGAGGGGGTACCCCCCCTCTGCACTCCCCTGCGTGGAAGAGTGTACATACTTATGGGGTGTAAATACTTCATGGGGTATAAACATGGCTAAAAGTAAAAGACCTCTAAATCAGGAAGATAATCAGGCTCCACAACCAACAAAAACTAAGTAAGAAGAGTTCTAAGACTAAAAAGTTACATAAAGTTCCAGAAGGAACTTCACAGAAGGGAAATTTGCAAAATCATAACTTTGTTGGGATATCAGAACAACGTCACATGGAACTTCGACATGACGAAGCAATATAGCCGTTGGGAATAGTATAACTGTTAGAATGACAACCTAAACGGGAAGAAAGGCATTTATGGTTAGACAACTTGCCACCAGACCATTGGGACTATGTCGTAATGGATGATTACTCTAGAAAGGTGTGGATCTATTTATTGAAAATAAAAGATGATGTATTTAATACTTTTAAGCAATTCAAATCTTTGGTTGAAAAGAACACTAGTAGGTCAATCAAGTGTTTAGGAAAAAATAATGGAGGCGAGTTCACATCTGTGGAAATTTAAAACTATTGCAAGGAATATGGGATCGAAAGACATAATACCACGATTTATACTCCTCAGCAAAACGGTGTTGCTGATTGCATGAACACAACTCTTCTAGAGAGAGCAAGGAGCATGCTCAATAATTCCAAGTTGCATAAGGAATTGTGGGAAGAAGTAGTTCTTATAGCATGCTATCTGATAAATCTGTCACCATCAACAACATTAAACTGTAATATTCTAGAAGAGGTATGAATAGTTCATTCATGTGATTATTCAAATATGAGAATATTTGGTTGTGATTTTTATGCTCTTATTTCTAAATATCAACATTCTAAGTTATATCCTAGATCAAAGAAATATGTATTTTTTGGTTATGGTGATGGAGTTAAGGGGTAAAGATCGTGGGATCCTACTTCCACAAACTCATCATAAGAAGAGACATAGTATTTGATGAATCCTCACTTATAAAATCAGAACTGGTATATGTTGAAGTGAGACAAGAATAGGTACCATAAGTTTAGTAAATTCAGTTGGAGACTCAACCATCGTCAGAAAATGAGGAGCATGCAGAATTTCCCGAAGAATAATATGAATATGTAGAGAATATGGAAGAAACTATGGATATGCCTCAACCATCTCTAAGGATATCTACACGGGCTAGGAATCCTCCTACAAGGTATGACGATTATGTTTCATTTTTAGCTTTGGTTTATAATGATGGATAACCTAGTTGTTATTAGGAAGCAATGAAGGTATATGAAAGTGTTAGATGGAAATAAGCTATGAAATAATAAATGGATGCCTTAGAGAGGAATACAACATGGGACCTGGTAGAAATTCCACAGGACATGAAGGTTTTCAGTTGCAAGTGGGTCTACAAACTGAAAAAGGGTGATGATGATAAAGTTGAAAGGTATAAAACAATATTGGTAGCAAAAGGGTATTCTGAAAAGGAAGGTATTTATTTTCATGAAATATTTTCACCAGTTGTGAATCTTGTTTCAATTCATGTTGTGTTAGCACTAGTTTCTTTACTTGATCTTGAGTTTGAGCAGATAGATGTTAAAACAACGCTTCTACATGGAGATTTGGATGAGGATATAAATATGGAACAACAAGAAGGGTTTGTTTAGGATCACAATAAAAGGTTTGTTTGAAAACTCAAGAAGTCATTGTATGGCCTGAGGCAGTCTCCTAGACAATGGTACAAGAAGTTTGATTCCTTCAAGGTGAGCAAAAAATTTACAAGAAGTGAATATGATCATTGTGTTTACTTTAAAAGGTTGGAAAATGGAATATACATTATTTTGGTGTTATATGTTGACAATATGGTTGTTGGAAGTAAAAGCATGGTCGAAATCAATAGGCTAAAGGCTTAGTTGGCTAGGACATTTGATATGAAGGATCTAGGAGTAACAAAACAGATCTTGGGCATGCAGATACACAAAGACATGAAAAATGGTAAGCTGTGGTTATCAAAATAGAATTATGTGGAGAAAATACTTATGAGATTTAGTATTTATAATGTGAAACCCATACAAATTCCTTTGGCTTCCCATTTAAATCTTTCTTCAACTTTATGTCCCAGTAATGACGAAGAAAATGATTATATGTCTCATGTACCATATGCTAATGTAGTAGGAATTTTGATGTATGCGATGGTGAGTACTAGATTAGATATTTCACATGAAGTTGGTGTTGTGAGTAGATACATGGAAAATCTAGGTAAAGAGCATTAGGAAACAGTGAAATGGGTGCTTCAATATCTTTGGGGAACATGTAATTACTCTATCACCTATGATGGTTCCAGTGATTCAGTATGCAGTTATGTCGATTCATATTTTGCAGGTGACTTGGAAAAAATGAGATCCACTTCAGGATATGTCTTTACTCTTGCAGGAGGACCTATTAATTGGATGTCAAAGCTTCAAAACATAATTTCTTTTGTTGATGATTACAACTGCGTGAGACATCCTCTAGGAAACGGAATAAGAGAATTGGTCTGAGAGGGATACCATGAGTTGGGTGTTCCCATGATATGGGTGTGTGGTTCCTCTATGAGACAGATATGGAGCGTTGTGTGCTCCTGTGTGGGGTGAGGAAGCCCATGAGTTGGGTTTGTCACTCTCTCTGAGACAAAGATGAAACAATGTACTAGTATACTCTGTGCAGAGAGTTGATATAATCTGATACTCTAGATGATTCTCCTATTAGACACAGTGAGAAAGAGATCTGTTGGGTAGGACATTCCTGTGGATGAGCATAGGTGAACGTGAACCTAGTGGCCAAGCACTAGTGACTTTGATTCTCCTGTGAGACGTAGTGAGATAGAGATGTGGACGTCCCTGTGGTTGTGCACAGATGGATGTGCCCCTAGTGGTTGAGCAGTAGTGGGTGTCTGAGATCCCTTAAGAGTCAAACTTACCTGTAACCCTATTTTTGATGTAAAGGGTACAGGTCGACCCCATCATAAAGTGAAAGATAATTAATATAAAATATAATTAATGTAAACGATAATTAATATGGTAATTATTAATTATATTATGAGTTATTGAGTTCGACCCTATTGTGCCAATAGACACTACTTTTGATATGTTCAGTCTAATATAAATAAATATAATTTCCCCATTGAGGAAACATAACACAAGTGTGAGTTTGAAAATTTCAGCAAATACTTATTCTTGGGCTGAAGTGCGCATCTCTCTTGGGATCTAGTCTTATAGGGTTTGTGAGCACCCTTTTTAGTGATAGGTTTATGGTGTGGAAGGTATTTCTATTGAATAATTGATCCAGGTGGATATTGGTGGCCACTCACCTATTCCACAGGCTCGAAAAACAGTTTTCCATCTTGGCAGTTTTTCGACAGTTTTTCGGGTTCCAAACTTTCAGGGCCGTTTTGAGGCCCTAAACGACGTTTTGTGGGGATTTGGTGCCCAGGTGACTGCTTGAGGCACTAAATTGGGCCAGTAAAAAATATTTCTTCTTATTTATACCTTTTAAACAGGATATCATGCGCCTAAAACATAAATCGTATGCAAAACTTATGACCCCGTGAATTTGATGTAATAACTTACCCAAACAGGGCCCACATGAATTTTGGCGCTTCATCTCCTATGGTTAGGTTTTTGGATGTCTAGGGTTTTTGACATACCTGTTTATTGCAAAAGGGCCTAGAGACACTCATTGTAATCATCTTCTTTTAAATGCGAGTATCCTTCACATCTCTTATCAGAGATAAGATGCCACCATTCTAGCGAGTCTTTCACTTTGTATTTTTACAGTCTCTGTACATTTCTTTCATTAATAAAAATCATGCATTACTATATTTCTCTATTTCTGGCAATATTTATGTGTATTTCATTGTAGTATCTATTCTTTCATTTCGTTCTAAAAACTAATCCCGATGAGTGGTATTAGAGCAGGTTGCTCTTGATCATTTTTCTGAGCATGTCCCCGACAAGGTTTGAGTATAAAAAGTTGGGTCTCAAGCTTGTCTCTCTTGAGGAAAATCACCCTCGCATACCCAAGAAAGTCTCAATGGCGGAAGAAAATAAAAATGACAGAGAAGACGATTCTATCAATCTGTTGCTTGAGCAAGCTCTCACATGACAGAGGGATGAAATGATGGAGAATTTTCCCCACATCGTTCAATGGTTGCCGATAACAACATGCATGTATTCATCAAGAATAAACTTTGGAATCACCTCACCTTTCAAGGTACAAGTTAATTTTGATATTCACATATTTGAAGGACAGATAGATGTTGATGCCCTAGAAAAATGGTTAAATATGCTAGAAGGTTATTTCTTTGCTCACCATTTTTCTAATAGGGAAAAGATCACCTTTGCACTCCTTAAGGATATCCCCCATGTCAAACATTGGTGGGAAACTTACTAGGAGCAAAGTTCCACAGAGGAGTCCAGAATATATGGGGCCAATCCCACTTGGGTTTTTTTTGTGGATGCGGTCAATGAACAATATTACCCCGTTGGAAACTATGAATACCGGTATATGAGATGGACCACAATGCAGAAAGAGAGGGGCCAAGAAGTGTTAGAGTTCAAAAATAACTTCCATACCTTACACACCAAGCTGGGTATCAAATACTCTGAGTGACATTTGGTTCTGAGATACTGTGGGGCTCTACATAGATACTTCCAAACTGAAATGGATTTTTTGGATATCTCATCACTCGGTACTGCGTATCGATATGAAGTTAAAATCAAGCATAAATTTAGGCACCAGAAAAAGTGAGAGTTCGAATCTGTAGATATTTAACAACCAAAGTATGAGAAAGATGACCCTAACAAACAACTTTTTGAAAACCAGTCTAAGCCATAGGAAAATAAGGGTCACATGAAGACAAAGAAGGACACCATAAAATGGTGAGATTTCCACAAAATCCCCTGGAACAACACTGATGAATGTCACTTAAAATAGTAATTGGTGGTCGAGATCAAAGACAAGGAGCCAAACCCTGATTCATAATCAGATTCAGAAAATACTGATAGAAGATAGATCATCGATGCAGACCCCATTGCTATTGTCGTGACCGCAACAATTCAACTAGAAGAACCCACAGATCTTGAAGAGGGGGGGTGCCTTTTTCATTCACATATGGGGTTGAAGGGGACCACACTACATTGTATTGTTGATAGTGGAAGCCAGAAGAACCTCATCTCAACAGAGGTCGTCAAACAATTCGGATTGTCGAAAACACCACACCCGCAACCATACAAAATTGGGTGGCTTCTCTAGGGACGAGATATTTGTGTCAGCTAGCAATGTCGATTGTCATATGACATCCAACCTTTCAAGGATGAGGTATTATGTGTTTTTTCCCCACTTGATTTCTGTGATGTTCGCTTGGGCCAACCATATATGTTTAAGCACCATACTATCTACGAGTCTTGAATCCGTAGTGTCATTGTTACTTTGGGGAGTCATCTCTACAGGATACCAGAGGTAGTTCCAACTACTGTCCCACCTAAACAATGTCGCAAGGTAGTATCTCATACTACAAAATTTAGCTTCTTCATAATCTTCTCAAAAGGTCCAAGCACCATATTTCCAATAGAAGCAAGTCAACAAGGTTGCAAAAAAGCACACAGATTCCTTTTACACATAGTCATCTCATGTAGCTAGACTAGTTAAAAATGCCCAACCCTTCCATCCACAGGTTCATGATAGCCTTCAACAAGATAAGCAATGCAACTTCTCCAACAAGGAAAACAACTCACCAAGATTCAGATTCTGCAAACTCTTCCCTCTCTTCCCTAGGAACTCAACGCAATGGAGACCATTGATTCCTAAGGAGAGAGGATTGATCCAGGTGGATATCGGTGGCCACCCACCTATTCCATGAGCTCGAAAAATAATTTTTCATCTTGGTAGTTTTTTGACAGTTTCTCGGGTTCCAAACTTTCGGGGTTGTTTTGAGGCCCTAAACGACGTTTTGTGGGGATTTGTGGCCCAGATGACTGCCAAAGGCACTTACTTGGGCCAGTTGAAGTTTTTTCTTATCGGTTAGACCTTTCCAATGAGCTATCGTACACTTAAAACATAGATTGTGTGCAAAAGTTACGCCCCCAAGAAGTTGATGTACTAACTTACCCAAATGAGACCCACATGAATTTTGGCGCTTCATCTCCTAGGGTTAGGTTTTTGGGTGTATAGAGTTTTTGTCATTCCTTTTTATTGTGAAAAGGCCTTGAGATCCTCATTGTAATCATCTTCTTGCGAATGGGAGTAGCCTTCACATCTCTTCTTAGAGATAAGCTGCCCCTCATTCTAGTGAGTCTTTCACTCTGTATTTTTACAGTCTCTGTACATTTCTTTCATTAATAGAAGTCGAGTATTATTGCATTTCTCTATTTCTGGCAATATTTATGTGTATTTCATTGTAGTATCTCTGCTTTCATTTCATTCTAAAAAATAATCCGGATCAAGAATATGGCAAAGGATTGGTTGGGTTTTCTTCCCTTGTTGAGAAGGGTTTCCCAGGATACTTCTTGTGTACTTGTGCATGGTGTTTTCTTCTTGTGATATTGGTTACAAAAACACATTGTTTATGGTGAAACTGCAATTGTCTATGGTTCAATTAAAATTATAAGATTGGAATAAACTTCATACTTGAGCCTAGATTATTGAAAATCAACATCTTTATCCAATACTAATGAAGAATATATGGATGCCTCTCATGCATGCAAGTAGGAAATTTTGTTTAAAGGTTTGTTGGGTGAGTTTGAAAGGATGCAGAACAAGGTGAAAGTATTTTGTGATAATCAAAGTGCTATTCATTTGTCTAGAAATATAGCTTATCATAGTAAGACAAAACATATTTCTATTAAGTACCATTTTGTAAGATAGGTTGTTGATGAAGGGGGAGTGTCTCTGGAAAATGTCCATACAAAAGTGAATTATGCCAACATGTTCACGAAACCAATTTTGTTAGAGAAGCTACGATGGTGTTTGGATTCTCTTGGCTTTCATAAAAGGTAATGAATATTTGGGCATGATATATTAGGAAAATTATTTAGATTCTACTTCTGATTCCACCTATATTACAGTCCAATCAATAATGTGATTAGAATCATGTACATATTTCTTTAACAAAGACACATGGAATACATTGTGTGCTCTAATATTGGGTGGTAAAGAAATTTTGTATGCTACTGGTCCTATTCTCTCTAGGATTTCAAATGGTCCGCAATATCAGGGAGATAACTTAGCACACATACCCACTTTTAGAAATCTTATCTTGGGTTTCACCCAGAGATACATATGGTATCCTATTTTGAACTCTCTAGGGGTTAGCTTGCTATCAACATAGCTCTTCTATCTATCTTGGGAAATTTTCAGATTCTTCCTTATCTAAACTATGGCTTGCTCCATTTGCTTCAGTAATTTAGGTCCAAGTGCAACTTTGTCTACTGGACTATCCAAACTAATTGGAACTCTACACCGCTTTCCATATAGATCTTCAAACATGCCCATCTTCAATGATTCTTGATAACTATTGTTGTACGCAAATTCTACCAAAGGTAGATATTCTTCCCACTGCTTGGGTTTATGCATAACATGCATTCGTAGCATATATTCTAGCACTCTTCTCACCCTTTTAGTCTGACCATCAGTTTGAGGATGGTAGGCCATACTATACACCAACTACATCTCTAAACCTACAAACAAGCTTCTCTAAAAATTTGAGGTGAACTTAGTATCCCTGTATGAAATTATGATTTTAGGAAAACCATGCAACTTGAATATCTCTTTCATGAAATCATAAAAAATGTCTATGGTCTTAAAATTAGACTTTATGGTAACAAAATGAGCTTCCTTGCTCAAAGTATCCACCACAACCATGATTGTATCATGTTGTTTGATTGTCTTTGGAAAAACCGTGATAAAATCCATGTAAATCACTTCCCATTTCCACTCTGGTATCTGTATGGGTTGTAATAGTCCCATAGGGTGTCGATGCTTGACCTTCCCATGTTGGCAGTCTAGACACTTCAAGATATATCGAGCAATGTATTGCTTCATCTTATCCAATAATACAGTTGCCTAACTGTTGTCACCATTTTTTGATAACCAGGATGACCAACGTATGGCCTCTTATGGAACTCATCTATAATCAATTATCTTAGGTTTGCTGAATTAGGCACGTACAACCTCTTATTGTACATCAATAGGTCATCAAACCTTAGTTGATATCCTTTGTACCTCTTTTCCTTAGGTTATTGTTTCAACTTTTCCCTCACTTGATTGAAGAGCTCTTCTTATGATAAGAGGGTATTAATTCTCTATCAGATGTTGGAATCACCTAAACTTGTTGCTACTAAGTGTATTTTCTGAACTCTTCAGCTGAGTGCGTCAACTATTTTGTTCTCCTTTCCTTTTATGTGCTTGATTTTGAAGTAAAACTCATTGATCAATGCCATCCACCTGGTTTATCTAGCATTTAACCTTGGTTGGTTGAACAAATACTTCATACCACAATGGTCAGTCATGAGGATAAATCTCCTCCCAAGCAGGTAATGCCTCCACATATTCAATGCATGTACTATTGCGGCAAGTTCTAGGTCATGGGTTGCATACCATTGTTCATGGTTGTTCAACTTCCGTGATTCATAACAAACCACTTGTCCTTATGCATGAGGATTCCACCAAGTCCCTCCTTGCAAGCATACGTGCAAACCAATAAATATTTTTCTGGGTCCGCGATCCTTAAGACAAGGGCGTTGGTCAACATCTTCTTCAATTGTAGGAAATTATCTTCACATTTTGGTGACCACAAAAATCTCTTTCCTTTCCTTTGTAGTGACATAATAGGATTTTCGATTTTCGAGAATTCCTTGATAAATATTCTATAATATCCATCCAATCCCATGAAGGATCTCACCTCCGTCATATTTCTAGGGGCTGGCCAATCCATGATTACTTTCATCTTTGTAGGGTCTACTGCGACTCCTTCCACTGAGATTACATGACCTAGATACTGGATTTCATTTTTAAAGAAATTGAACTTGCTGAATTTGACATATAGCTGGTGTTCTCCTAACACCTGTAACACCATCCTAATATGTTATCCATGCTCCTCTAGATTCTTGGAATATACCAAAATTTCATCCAAAAACAGTAATACAAATTTGTCTAAGTACTTGTTGAGCACACTATTCATTAAACACATGAATGTAGTTGGTGGATTTGTAAGTCCAAACGATACCACAAAAAAATTGTAGTGGCCATACCTTGTCCTAAAGGATTTCTTGTGGATGTCTCCATCCTTAATCCTAACTTGATGATATCCTGATATCAAATCTATTTTTGAGAAAACTGTAGCCCATATGAGATGATCAAATAGATCATCTATTATAGGAAAAGGGTACTTGTTATTGATGGTCATCTTGTTCAACTATCGATAATCGATGCATAACCTTAAGGTTCCATCCTTCTTCTTTACAAATAGAGCTGGTGCTCCCCATCAGGATACACTCGGTCTAATGTAACCTTTATCCATCATTTACTTCAACTACCTATTTAGTTCCACGAACTCGGTCAAACACATCTTGTAAGGCACTCTCGATTGTATTTGTCTCACGTAGATTGTATTTTGAATGCCTTGCAAAATTATCGTACTTCCTTCCTTGTCTTCGCATTATTTTTCTCATAGTAGTTCAATTTTTCCTTATGGGTGTCTAACCAATCCATTCCCAATAATACATCATAAGAGCCAACGGGTATAACATTCAGGTCCACTTGGGTAGCACTCCCTCAATCCGATTTGGACAAGATTCAACGACCTTTACCACTCTCCTCTTTGTTATAGTGGCTAAAACTGGACCAACCATGCTTTGGTGTGTTTCTTTATCTATAATGAACATGCCTCAACCAATCACAGTGAAAAGTAACTAATATTAGATCATGGGTCAATTAAAATAGATTTTGGTTGTCTAGTAATGATACCTTCCAATTCCACCACAGAAGCTTAGTGGTCTACTTGCCAATTTTCCACCATTGCATAGATTCTCGTTATGCTCCCGGCTACATTTTTTACTGTATCTTCCCTTTGTATGTTATACACTCTTTTAATGTCATGTTTTCTTTGGGGAAAATCCCTCAATATATGTGGTTCTCGACATCCACAACATTTCAAAGTTCCTTTCTTTGATTCCTCTTCTCTTTCCTTTTCCTGTTCTGCTGACTTATTCCTACTTTGGGATGAATTTTTTTTCTAATGCACGCTCTTGCTTGGATGACCCGACTGTGCATCCTTCCAGTAATTCTTGAGGGGAAAAGGATTAAATCATTTCTTTTGGAATCCACTCTTGTCCCTTCTTTTCCAATCCTTAGGAGACTCATTCTTGTATTGGACTCATCGTAACAACATTTAGGCTTCCAAATGGTGTCTTCTAGTGTCTTGGGTTTGTTGAACTCAATTTGATCTTGGTATGACTGTGGAAACTCACTAAGAAAACAATAGATTGTTTCCTTCTTGTCCTTAAGGTAGGGAACATACCTCAACAGTTCCATAAATCATTTTTCATATGACTCCAAGGTAATTTGACCCATCTTAAGCTCATAGAATTCCTTTATCTTTTCATCATAATACTTTTTAGATAGATAATCCTTGCAAAAGTATCTCTCAAACTATTTCTAGGTTAACTTTCTTTCCTTTACCCTTTTGATTTCCTTGAGGTCTTCCCACCAAATGGAAGATCTACCATTCAGCTTAAACAATACAATCCAGTATTTATGTACTCATAATTTCTTTGTCAGGTTGAATAGACAAGATTCAACTTCCTCTCCTTTCTTTATCTCATCATCAAAGGTAGGCGACTTATCCTTCTTGAATTATTCAGTTATAAAACTATGATATTTCTTCCTCTTTCTCTTCTTAGAAATGTTGGATTCCATGCCACTACTGGACTGTCCTGCTGGATTAGTCTTTTGACCAGAGAACTCCATGGAATTACCTCCACTTGATCCACCTCTCTTAGTGCCTTGGCTCTTTCTTTTGGAATAACTCTTTCACCTGTCACTGTGAGACGTTTCATGCTTTTGGGCATTCGAAGGGGTTTTTAACCACTTTGACCGCTGTATCTCTGCATTGATAGGACCTTCATGCATATGTTTTTGAATTTTGGACAGAATCTATAGTAGAACTGCATTCAACTCTACCTATTTGGAATGGGCTCTCATAAGCCTCTCATTATCTGCCTTCAGACTCCTCATCATGGCCATCAACTTTGGAGGGGTTTCCCTATCACTCTGACCATCAGATTCTTCTTCTCTGAAGTGTGTGAGGTCATCCATACTGTGTTGTACCCTTCACTTCCATGAGTTTTTCAATTCATCCTACATGTTGAAACAATAATCATATTTATCATTTCATGTCAATATTCCGACTCAGGGATTTCAAACAACATAAATTCATTTTGAGAAACCTTATGTGGTCTTAGGGACCCATTCAATCCTAGAGTTTGAACTCTACTTTGATGCAACTCTATAACACACCCGACCCCATATATTTCCTTTTAAGGGATGGGGTATTGTAATTAACACTTTTCTTATCTATCTCAATCCACTCACTTACAACTTCATATTCTTTTTCTCATCAGGAGTTTTCCATCGATGGATAATCCACTAAAAATGAGTCCTATATTGAAAGTTATGGAAAACAACCCCCCCCTGTATTTTATTCTATGGTTGATTTGTTGAATTATTGTAACTTCGAAGAATATTCTACTTATATTTGAGTCATTATTGTATAGATAAAATCCCATTTTTTGGATTGATAAAGTCGAGTCTTGTATAAGATCAAATCTCTTTTTGTGGATTGGTCAACATGTATTTATATGGTGGTATTTGTAAAGTCATCCCCTAGTAATTTTAAAGTGGTTTTAGCCACTTACAGGAGAAGTCAACTTCACCAAGTGAAGAGTCACAACCCTATATCCACCTCACAACTTGTATTTATATGTGAGGATGGTGTCTCATTTTAACACACACCACACTAGCTTTGCAACAATRAAGAAGTGTGCAAGTCTTGGAGTATATACTACTACAACTAAGTGTGATGTCAAGGAGGGTTCTTGGTATGTGTCTTGGTATTTCTTGGTTAAGTGGTGCACTACTCTTCMTAGTGAAGGAGTAGAGGGGGATCTCCTGCTTGATCTTTGGTCTATATATATTGAGGAAGGTTTTGCTAGGTTTTCTTCCCCTTGAGGGTTTTCCAGGATAATCTATGTGTCACTATTGTTTTTGTGATTGCCTCTCTTTCAGTGATCTTATTTGTGCATCTAATGTGATACATGATTATAATAATAAAGAAGAACCTTAACTACTAGTTGTATAATTTAAAACTTTAACATGGTATCAGAGCAGGCATGAAAGAGACCAACTCACAATCCAATTTTCAGTATTGCAACTGTTGTAGAATTAGGGTTTCTTCATAAAACCTAAGTGTGAAATTTTCCATGTTTAAGGAGGTCATTGGGGGAAGTAACCACATCTAGGAGTTCTCCCTAGGAGGGTGCATCTAGTACCTGGATCAAAATTATAAAATATGAAGTTTGATAAATTAGGGTTTCCTCATAAAACCCTAAGTTACAGTTGTAGTGAAAGTTTTTGTGAAGTGTTGAGACTGATTTTTATTGTTCTTGTGTGCCTTACCATAGAAAATCTCCAAATACCTTTAGATTAAAAATTGCATCACCTTTGAAGTTTTAAAGGTTCGTTAGTTCTTGCTGCTTTTGTCGGATGGTGCCACTACCTGTCGATGTTGTCAGAGGTATGTACTTACATATGTTCAAACTATATCATTATTTTAAAGGGTATTTTTAGGAGAAAATATATTTTGTCTAAACAAAAATCGTAGATCTAGAGGGATCTCAGATCCAACACATTCATAGGAACTATGCACCCCATTGGTCAAAATTAAAGTCAAAGTACTAGATTTATTAAAGTTGAGATTATAGAGTTTATTCCCTAACTCAGATTTCTGTCAAGATAACATATTGTCTTAGTACAAATGACAGGTTTAAGAAATCACTTGTCATCTTGAGTGAAGGAGACTCAGAAGAAAACCAACACACTAATTCTTGAGGACAAGAGTCCATGTTCTAGGTTTGATTGATTAAGTTGATAAGATTCAAATTTTCACATGTCAAGTTTGATAACTGCCTCATTGCAAGTAAACACTATAGTTTTGATAGAAATCTTTGAAAAGTCTCATACTTGGTAGCACATGATCATTATGGATATAAATTCTTATTGTAATCATTTACCAGATATAAATAACATCTCCTCTAGGAGAAACTTCTTGTTTTGTTTCCAGGTTACCATTGAGGAATGATTGATCACAACACTAGAAGAGTGTTGCTATAATTTATTATTATGTTATTTCTTACTTTTTACCCTTGTTTCAGGCAGGCCACAAGTGATATCTCCAAAGGATCTGTTGTGAGGATTGTTCTTGCTATTGTTTTATTATTATTATTATAAAGAGCATTATTCTTGTTTGGTGTTTCTCCCTTGTTGTTGTTATTGCGAGAAGGTCACAGGTGATAACCTTGAGGAAGATATAGTGATGGTTGCAGGAGGAAACTTATTAGATGAGACATGGAGCAAACTATCCAAGTTGTATACATGAACATATACATCCATGTACCAAAGAAGACGAAGAAGAAGCTACTTTTGAGATATAGACTATCTCATATGGAGATTGATTGTAAGGAGTAGAAGGCTCCAAAGATGACCAAACATTAGAATAAAAATCACAATAGACTTGGTCAATGGATAATSAATCCACCTTGAAAAGAAGCATAATTCATTTGAAGTCTAACTCAACTTTTCATATTAAGACTTGGTATTCAACACCAAGTATATCTTGCAAATACTATTAAGTTTTGGTAGACTGAGAAGAAATCAAGAATTAGAGTAAGTTTGATCTCATAAAGGACCAGATGGGAAAAAGAGACATCTTACAAGACATACATACATATGCCATGAGTTGAGAAGACTAGATCATAGGTTTTGAGACTTCAAGGAGACGTGCAATCTCCTTGGAAGATTCCCTTGTTTTAGTGACAGAGGAGGAATCTAGTTAGAAGGACTGGGATATGGATTTTTCCTTAATACCAGAAGGGAATTTAGTGGTGACTTCCAAGATTGATTTAATAGATCAAGAATGTTGCAGAAAACTGTATAGAGATGTACAAATCCTAATTTGTTTCCATAGGATTCTCCCAACAAGAGGGAAAATAATATGATGAGACACTTTCTCCAGTAATCAAAGAAATAGTTCCAGTGTTCATGAAGACAACCAAAGAAACCATTATTTCGATACAGTATGAGATTCATAGGGAGCGGTTCCTCTATTTGAGTTTGAGTTTCCTCCATGAAAGAAGAAAATATACCTTTAATATCAACCACTCTCAGTTTCATATGAATCTGTTTCCATGATAGAATAGAGGAGCTATTCTCAGAGTTCAACAAATACAGTGAGAATAGAGAAGTCATTCTCAACTTCAGAAAGAGCACTTGTAGGGTCCCAGTTCCAGAAGGAACAGTTGCAGAAAAAGTATAGGACATACTCTCAAGCAGTGAGACAAATAGTGCTTTGCAGAAATAACATAGAACCAACACATGATTACGAAAATTGACTTGAAACTGAGAAAGTGTACCAGGTTGGTACAATGTGATGTGAAAATTTGGTTTTGAAGTACAAGACATGAAGACTCATGTCTGCAAGTTGAAGAAAGATCCAAGAGCTTGGTATGGCAAGATTGATAGTTTTCCGATGAGCTTGGGATTTACCAAGAGTAAAGATGATCCCAACCTTTACTTCAAGATTGAGAATGGTGGATAAGTTGTATTTCTACTATATGTGTATGACTTATTCTTGACAGATGAAGAAAATATCATCACAAAGTGTATGCA
Source organism: Picea glauca (assembly GCA_000966675.3). Lineage (NCBI taxonomy): Eukaryota > Viridiplantae > Streptophyta > Pinopsida > Pinales > Pinaceae > Picea > Picea glauca. The sequence goes on along the minus strand of JZKD02S2153149.1, from coordinate 201,806 downwards.
GAAGTTTGTTGTTGAATTTTAAATGAAGGAACTAGGCCAGATACACTATTTCTTAGGTCTTAAAGTATGGAAGAACCCAAAGAGATTTTCCTTAATCAAGGAAAGAATGTTGTGGAAATTATGAAGAGAGTCGACATGATGTACTGTAGAGCCATGTCCACTCTTATGGAGACAAATCTGAAGTTATTGGATGATACTTCGTCATAAATAGTTTATGTTACTCTATACAAATAGATGATTAGTTCGTCGATGTATCTGACGAATAGCAAACTATATGTATTCTTTGATATGAACACCTTGAGTCAATATCTGGTGGAGCCCAGACATGTTCACCTTGTATATGCAAAGCATGTGATGAGATACCTTAGGGCTACGTTAGACTATGGCCTCTGTTAAACTGGAGACTGTGACTTCATATTGTATGGATATACAGATTTAGATTGGGATGGAGGTGCTTCACACAAAAAAAAACTTTAGGATGTTGTTTCAGTTTGGGGTCAGCCATGACTTCATGGAAAAGAAGGAAGAAATCCAGTATTTCTCTCAGTATGGTAGAAGTAGAGTACATTGCAGCATGTTCTGCCAGTTGTGAAGCCATATGGATTCATAAGCTATTAACTGTTCTGTTCGATCTGGAGATGGAAAACACCATGATTCTATGTGATAACTAGAGTTTCATAAATATTATAGATAAACTAGTGTTCCATGATAAGACAAAGAACATAGAGATCCAATATCACTACATTTGTGACATGGTGAAGAAGGGAGTTGTAAAGCTCCAATATGTTGGCATAGATGGGTAGGTTGCAGATGTGTTGACTAATCCTCAGTCTCATGTGAAGTTTGAGTACTTCCAAGAAAATATTGGTGTAGTCCGAAAGGGCCTTCCTCAAAAGTGAGAGTGATGCTGATTATACTATGGTATCCTGACCAACAACGAGCAACTCAGTTAGGATTTTATATCCTAGGGGACTGATCATCCCTGGGAAGAACTCGAAGGTCTGCTAAGGATGGTCTGTCAGAGTACCTGTGCATGCATATGCTAGCTATGGTCAGTAGTGGTACGTCTATTAGGATTCTATATCCTAGGGAATCTTATGATTCCTAGGAAGATCCCAAAGTTCCGGTAAGGACGATCTCTCAGAGTACCACAGATGTTGTTGTTGAGGCACCTGCCTCATTTTGTTGCCACATATAGATGTTGTTGTTCCAGCTTGGTACTGTTGATGTTCCAGCTTCATGCTGTCGATGTTGATGTTCCAACTTCGTGTTGTTGATGTTGATGTTCCAGCTTTGTGCTATCAATGTCAATGTTTCAGCTTTGTGTTGTTGATGTTGATGTTCCAAGTTCATGTTGTTGATGATGACAATGTTAGTCCAGATCCGTGATGTAGATGATGATGATGAGAAAAACTTCTGATGAACTATATATATGAAGGAAAATGTTCCCGATGCTGATGACGATGTCTCCTCCTCTTGATTATGTATTGAGTCAAGTCAATTGTTATTAATGTTGTCAGTAGAATACTCTTGTTATTAAGGGGGGGTGTTGAATTATTGTAACTTTGAAGAATATTCTACTTATATTTGAGTCATTATTGTATAGATCAAATCCCCTTTTTTGGATTTATCAATTTGGGTCTTGTATAAGATCAAATACCCTTTTGTGGATTGGTCAACATGTATTTGTATGGTGGTATTTGTAAATTCGGCCCCTAGTAATTGTAAAGTGGTTTTAACCACTTCTAGGAGAAGTCAGATCCACCAAGTGAAGAGTCACAACCCTAGAGCCATCTCACAAATTGTATTTATATGTGAGGATGGTATCTCATTTGAACACACACCACACTAGCTTTGCAGTTATGAAGAAGTCCACAAGTCTTGGAGGAACTGCTACTACAACTAAGTGTGATGTCAAGGAGGGTTCTTGGTCCATGTCTTGGTATTTATTGGTTAATTGGTGCACTACCCTTCCTAGTGAAGGAGTAGAGAAGGATCTTATACTCGATCTTTGGTCTATCTATATTGAGGAAGTTTTTGCTGGGTTTTCTCCCCCATGAGGGCTTTCTAGGATAATATCTGTCTCTATTGCTTTTGTGATTTCCTCTCTTTAAGTGATCTTATATATGCAACTAATGTGCTAAATGATTATTATAATAAATAAGAATCGTAACTTCTAGTTGTATAAGTAAAAACTTCAACATGATTTAAAATTAGGGTCCCTTATTATTTCAATGTCAATTCTCCCTTTATTTTTCATTTGAATTTGTCTTATTTGATTGGTTTTCTTATGAAATTGTTTTCTTTTTCTTTTAAGTAGACATTAAAATATCATCACAAAATGATTAATGCTAAGGATAATCCTAATGCTAATTCCTTGTGTTTACTTTAATTTCAATTATTTTTTATATTTTAAATTTCATGATTTTAAGCATGAAATTTAAAATATGATTATGAGGAATATTTTTATATCATTTTATCGACAATTGAGTGATCATTAATTATTTTGGATTTAATTTCCTCAAATTTTCATAATATCCTCAATTTCAAAAACATAATGTCGAGTTAAGTTATACATTTATAGTTTATCTAGAAGGTGTGATATCAATCAGATTTGATTTGATTAATTTTGGTTAATTAAGATCTGAAGATCTTGTAGTTCATATTTTAATAGTTTTTTGTTATTAATTTAATTTGTTTTTGTGACAAGTGTCTATGATAGATATGCAATTCAACTTCGATTTCCAAATATATCTTTCAGTTGAGATTTTTCATCTGTATAAGACATAATGCTTGGGCAAGATCAAATTGAAAATTCATATCAGTTTTAGGAGGTGATCTTCCATTCTTCGTCCTTAAAAAACAGTGAGGAAAATATTCAAATGGTTGGAAACCCACTTCCAAAATGGGTCAATTTACTGAACCTCTGAAATATTTCCTCAGAAAGTGAACATGTTGGGAGAAATCATGATTGGAGTGACATGGATTTTCCCATATTGGAAACACATCAATCTTCGAGAGGTAAGTTTGTAGATTCAATCTTGGTCGAGCGGTGAATAATTTGAGGAAAAGGTTTGAAAACCACTTCCAAAACAAGCCACTTTAATTAACCACCATAGGATTTTCTCAGAAACTAAATATTTTTGGAGAAATCATGATTTGAGTGGGTCAAATTAGATTTCAGTTCAAATTCAACAGGCTAACTTAAAACTTAGATTGTGAGAAAACCAAGAGGAATCGGGAGAAACGATTGAAAAAAAACTTCATAAATAGGGCCATTTATTGTATACCAAGAGGATTCTCCCAGAAACACAACCGTTTGGGAGAAATGTTATCATGAAAGAGGCAAACTAGATTTGTTTTTATTCTAACTCACATGAAGAATTTTTGCAGGTCGATTTCTGGGATATGAGTGATGAATGTCTTCAAACAATTTAACACCCACCTAAAACAAACCCTTTTAACATATCCTAAGAGTATTTATGAAGAGGTTGAACCATTTGGGAGACATGATGCATTTTCTGGGCGAGTTCTGTCCAGAATTAGCATTTTGCAAATTCTATAGCTGATTCTGTTCAGAATTCTATCGCTGATTCTTGAGAAAGTTTTAAAAAACTCAAGAGGGATTCAACTTGGATGGAAAATAATGTATAAAACTATGATTATTCTTATGTAATGAGGGTTCAAGATTTGAAATTGGAGAGGACTATATGACAACTTTTGGATCTAACAATAATAAGTTTTCATTTCATTACACTATTGTATTTGATTTGCAGACTTATTTATTTGATGATTATTTTTCATTTTGGTTTGAATTATGTTTCATTAGTGTATTGGGAATTTATATGAGCACTATTTCTGATCTCATTTGTTTTATGTTGGCGAATGTTTTGTTTAAAGCTATCTTTGCAGGGTTGCACATGATTTGAACAAATATTGCTTATGATTTCATAGAGATTAGTTTGTTGTGATTAATAACTATTTATTGATCATTTTCAAACTTGTCTTGATTTCCCTTTATATTGGATTAAAATGAACTATTTCATTAGTTCAATATAAATCTCACAATGAATTCATTTTACATGATTATATTTGAGTATATACATGAGTTTTTTTAATAACTATTTATCAGAATTATTTGATTGTGTATTTGGTTGAACAACCTATAAATCCTTGAACTATTTTGATGATTTGTAGGTCCATTTTAACCCCAATTACAATTACAGTCCTGCCCTCTTCTTATTAGATATTCTTTCTCTTGATTAGGAGTAAGACTATCCTTCTCCTGATTAAGATATGTTTTCCTTTTTGTTAACTTGCATCATATATTAAAGATGCATTTGCATTTAAGTCCATAAAGTCTCCTTTTGCAAGAGAGAAATCAATTGTGGTATAGTTTAACCCTTGTGTCATCCTTAGGGTTGCTTTATTGCAAGCATGTTGCAAGAGAGTAATCCCTTTCCTTTTGTCTACTGATAAAATCAGGTAAAAATATACATTAGTGGATAGAAGGTTGTGTATATAACTTTGTATATATATAAAATAGTCCATATTAGATTAACATTAGATTAGGCTAGTCTTAGGACAAGGTTAATTGGAGACCGATATAACCAGTATATGGAATCACCATTTCAATGGATAAGGGCCTAATTGAGGCCCTGACCGGGTGATCTCCTTATAATGTTGAACATGATCATTTTTTTCCATAAACATTTTTGGCGCTAGAAGGAGGGCCACCGATGAGTGTGCTTAGTAATTTGATTCTTGTTTGAGCTATTTGTTTTAACATTATTATTCCTTTTTAAATGCTTCCTCAAAACTTTCCATATGGAGTTATATATCTAGTCGTGCATCAAGCACTCCAATAAAGGTAGTTAATCCCTTGTCACAGGTAAAATTTAATGGTGAGTTTAACTTTTGTGCATTTAATCATGTTGATCAATTTGTTTTGAATTGTAATTATTTTTATATTGATGAGGTTGTTATGTGCATGCTATTTAATCTAACTTTCATGGGCCAGGACAAAGACTGGTGTAGATGCTTTCCAGTTGCCTCTATTCATGGCTAGCATGAGTGCCAATCCCATGAATACGAGTCATCTGAATGGACTTTGACTACTTCATTAGATCATTGCAAATTGTAAGATTTTAAGAACTGCAAAAATTCATTAGCTTGGACCCGAAGATATTCTCAACCAATTTCTCAAAGTTTCTTTTGTGTCTACTTGCTAAAACAAGGTCGTCATCCAACCAAAGAGAATTAGGATTGGAATAATTGTTGAAGATGATAGCTTGGTTAGTACCTATTCTCACATTAAAGCGTTCTAGCATCAATCTATGAAATATCTATCCACATGTACTGATGGAAAGGGTCTTTATTGTGAAACCTAATATGAGGAAAAATGTTCTTCTTTATTTAACAAGATATTCATCCAATTGCTTTGCTATAGTGTCTCTTGTTACATAGCATCCACAAGACAAATCCTTCTATGCTAGGGACCATGGATTCTTATGGTCCCAAGTTTCAACAAGCAATATAGTATCAATTTCACTCAAATCCAACTTAACAAGGGAGCTTTGATTCATGGAAAGCCAAACAATTTTTAAAGTCCTTCAACAAGTAATATAGTATCAATTTAACTCACATCCAACTTAAGAAGGGACCTTTGTTCCATGGAAATCCATAAAATTTTTAGGAGAGAATCTAGAGTGTTCCACATTCGTATTTATTATTATATTTTTAATATATGTCCTTTATAATAGCTTTTATATTGCTAATTGTTTCCCATTTTCCTTCACAACTTCTTTTACCTTTTGAACTTCCTTTCCCAATTCAATAAAAAATTCATTTATAAATATTAACAACCCTTTTAATTTATTCATCATGTCATATATGGTCATTAAAACCTACATTCATATGTATTAACTTATTATTATACTCAATTATTTCTCATACTCAATTATTTCTCTCACCTGTTTATTTTTTAGAGTTCTTTTAATTTGTAGTTTATTTTATACTTCTTCAACTAAAACTAAGGCTCTTATTTTTTTTATTCAAACAAAAAATTATAAAATTCAAAATTTACTAAAAAAAATCATAAAATTAAAATATTAAATTAAAAACGTAAAATATAATCACAAATAATTATATTTAAACATTAATTTTAATTTTAATAATATTTAAATTAAATTTAAGATAACTTTGTTAAATAAATCTTCATACATGAAGATTTTCTATTTAAACGAAATGGAATGTGATACTTGAATTAAAATCATTTTAGTATACATTAATTTAGTTCCATTAATTGTTTCACTTTTGAAAATATAATTAATTTTTTAAACTGAATATTCATACATAAAACCCTAAATAATTTAGAACATTTTCTCATAAAGATGAAAATAATTTGCATGTCATTTAACCATGCTTTTGTATTCATCATAATAATTTTGAAGTAATGAGATGTCAGGGATATCTTGTTCACATTATCACGGTGAATATATTTAAAATTCAATTTTATATATAATTTATTATATAAATTTAATTAAAAGGTACTAAGTTTCTTAATGAGTGAAAATATTTGAGAATCGGTAGAAGAGAATGACTTAGAGTGTTGACAACTTGCAAAACATTTTCGGATAAGAGAATATGTCACTTTTATGACACTAAGTTTGTAGAAGATAAAAAACACTTTAAGTGGGGAGGAATAACAATCATTCCTCCCAACCACCCAAACTACATTCAATATACACACACGTTAAAGATGATTATTGATTTCTCATTTCATAAACAAGTTTAAATAATTTTAATATAAAATATATATTATTAAAAATATTAAAAAACTAAAATATATTTTCAAAATTAGTAATACCATTATCATTTAATAAAATCAGAAAAATATGGAAAATCCTTAAAAAACACTTAAGAACAATATTCTTCTTATATTTATCTTTAGAATCCAATCCTTAATATGGCTAGATTTTTGAACTAAACACATTGTAAGGGTATTGAACTCAAACCCACACTTTGAC
>JZKD02S2153149.1:165917-183572 GCA_000966675.3 Picea glauca | reverse complement strand
TTTTTTGTCCTAGAAGGAAACCCTCTTTTATGAGGGAAATGTATTGCGGCTATGATTGATGGTGAATATTGTATTCTGAGATAGGAGACTATGAAAGAAAGAAGAGGAAGTTACAATGGGTTTGTTGTAGGTTGTATCCCTTCATATGATGGATAATAATAAAGGAAGGACCTGGCAATTTCTTTGTTGGACGTAGCCCACATTGGGCGAACCACGTAAATCTGTTCTCTATTGTATTGTGTATTTTTTGTGTTTTGTTTCTGCATTTGTTTTATTTTATTGCTCCATGGTCCCGTTTTTCTAACAAATATGATCATTGTGTTTACTTTAAAAGGTTGGAAAATGGAATATACATTATTTTGGTGTTATATGTTGACAATATGGTTGTTGGAAGTAAAAGCATGGTCAAAATCAATAGGTTAAAGGATTAGTTGGCTAGAACATTTGATATGAAGGATCTAGGAGTAACAAAATAGATCTTGGGCATGTAGATACACAAAGACATGAAAAATGGTAAGCTGTGGTTATCAAAATAGAAGTATGTGGAGAAAATACTTATGATATTTAGTATAAATAATGTGAAACCCATACAAATTCCTTTGGCTTTCCATTTAAATATTTCTTCAACTTTATGTCCCAGTAATGATGAAGAAAATGATTATATGTCTCATGTACCATACACTAATGTAGTAGGGATTTTGATGTATGCGATGGTGAGTACTAGATTAAATATTTCACATGAAGTTGGTGTTGTGAGTAGATACACGGAAAATCCAGGTAAAGAGGATTAGGCAACAGTGAAACAGGTGCTTCAATATCTCAGGGGAACATGTAATTATTCTATCACCTATGATGGTTCCAGTGATTCAGTATGCAGTTATGTCGATTCATATTTTGCAGGTGACTTGGAAAAAATGAGATCTACTTCAGGATATGTCTTTACTCTTGCAGGAGGACCTATTAGTTGGATGTCAAAGCTTCTAAACATAATTTATTTTGTTGATGATTACAGCTGTGTGAGGCATCCTCCAGGACACAGCCTGAGTGAATTTTCCTGAGAGGGATCCCATGAGTTGTGTGTTCCCATGATATGGGTGTGTGGTTCCTCTCTAAGATAGATATGGAGCATTGTGTGCTCCTGTATGGGGTGAGGAAGCCCATGAGTTGGGTTTGTCATTATCTCTGAGACAAAGATGAAACAATGTATTAGTATACTCTGTGCAAAGTTTTGATATGATGTGATACTCTAGATGATTCTCCTGTGAGACACAGTGAGAAAGATATCTGTTGAGTAGGATGTTCCTGCGAATGAGCATAGGTGAACGTGATCCTAGTGGCTGAGCACTAGTGACTTTGATTCTCCTGTGAGACACAGTGAGATAGAGATGTGGACATCCCTGTGGCTGTGCACAAATGGATGTGCCCCTAGTGGTTGAGAAGTAGTGGGTGTATGAGATCCCTTAAGAGTTAGACTTACCTGTAACCTTATTTGTGATGTAAAGGGTATAGGTTGACCCCACCATAAAGTGAAAGATAATTAATATGGTAATTATTAATTATATTATGAGTTATTGAGGTTGACCCTATTGTGCCAATAGACACTACTTTTGATATGTTCAGTCTAATATAAATAAAGGTAATTTTCCCATTGAGGAAACATAACACAAGTGTGAGTTTGGAAATTTTAGCAGCTACTTATTCTTGGGCTGAAGTGCACACCTCTCTTGGGCGCTAGTCTTATAGGGTTTGTGAGCACCCTTTTTTGTGCTAGGTTTATGGTGTGGAAGGTATTTATATTGAATAATTGATCCAGGTGGATATCGGTGGCCACTCACCTATTCCACGGGCTCAAAAAGAAGTTTTCCATCTTGGCAATTTTTCGACATTTTTTGGGGTTCCAAACTTTCAGGGCTGTTTTGAGGCCCTAAACAACGTTTTGTGGGGATTTGGGGCCCAGGTGACTGCTCGAGGCGCTAACTTGGGCCAATAAAAAAATTTATTCTTAGTTATACCTTTTCAATGGGCTATCATGCGCCTAAAATAAAGATCATATGCAAAACTTATGATCCCGTGAAAACTTACCCAAATGGGGCCCACATGACTTTTGACGCTTCATCTCCTACGATTAGGTTTTTGGATGTCTAGGGTTTTTGAAATTCTTGTTTATTGTAAAAAGGCCTTGATAGATTCATTGTAATCATCTTATTTTGAATGTGAGTAACCATCACATCTCTTATCAGAGATAAGATGCCACCATTCTAGCGAGTCTTTCACTCTGTATTTTTACAGTCTCTGTACATTTCTTTCATTAATAAAAAACATGTATAATTGTATTTCTCTTCTTCTGACAATATTTTTGTGTATTTCATTGTAGTATCTCTTTTTTCATTTCGTTCTAAAAAATAATCCCGATGAGTGGTATTAGAGTAGGTTTCTCTTGATCGTTTTTCAGTTCATGTCCCTGACGAGGTTTGAGTATAAAAAGTTGGGTCTCAATTTTGTCTCTCTTAAGGATAATCACTCTCACATACGCAAGAAAGTCTCAATGGCGGAAGAATAGAAAAATGATAGAGAAGAAGATTSTATCAATCTGTTGCTTGAGCAAGCTCTCACGTGATAGAGGGAYGAAATGATGGAGAATTTTTCCCACATCCTTTAATGGCTGCTGATAACAACAAGAATGTCTTCATCAGTCATAAACTTTGGAAGCACCTCACCTTTCAAGGTACAAGTTAATTTTGATATTCACATATTTGAAGGACATATAGATGTTGATGCCCTAGAAAAATGGTTAAATATGCTAGAAGTTTATTTCTCTGTTCACCATTTTTCTGACAGGGAAAAGATCACCTTCGCACTCCTTAAGGATCTAACCCATGTCAAACATTGGTGGGAAAATTACTGGGAGAAAAGTTCCACAGAGGATTCCAGAATATATGGGGCCGATCCCACTTGGGATTGTTTTGTGGATGCGGTCAATGAACAATATTACCCCATTGGAAACTATGAATACTAGTACATGAGATGGACCAGAGTGCAGAAAGAGAGGGGCCAAGCAGTGTCAGATTTCACCAATAACTTCCATACCTTAAAAACCAAGCTGGGTATCAAATACTCTGAGTGACATTTGGTTCTGAAATACCGCGGGGCTCTACATAGATACATCCAAACTGAAATGGATTTTCTGGATATCTCATCACTCGGTGTTGCGTATCAATATGATGTTAAAATCAAGCATAAATTTAGGCACCAGAAAAAATGAGAGTTCAGATCTTCAAATCCGCAACAACCAAAGTATGAGAAAGATGACCCTAACAAACAACTTCTTGAAAACTAGTCTAAGCCACAGGAAAATAAGGGTCACATGAAGACAAAGAAGGACACCAGAAAATGGTGCGATTTCCACAAAATCCCCTGGCACAACATGGATGAATGTCGCTTAAAATAATAATTGGTGGTCGAGATCAAAGACAAGGAGCCAAACCCTGATTCATAATCAGATTCAAAAAATACTGATAGAAGATAGATTATCGACGCAGACCTCACTGCTATTGTCACGACCACAACAATTCAACTAGAAGAACCCACAGATCCTGAAGAGGGGGGTGCCTTTTTCATTCACATATGGGGGTGAAGGGGACCGCACTACATTTTATTGTTGATAGCGGAATCCAAAAGAACCTCATCTCAACAGAGGTCGTCAAACAATTCAGATTGTCGAAAACACCACACCCGCAGCCATACAAAATTGGGTGGCTTCGCCAGGGATGAGATATTTGTGTCAGCCAATAATGTTGATTGTCATATGACATCCAACCTTTCAAGGATGAGTTATTATGTGATTTTTCCCCACTTGATTTCTGTGATGTGCACTTGGGCCAACCATATATGTGGAAGCACCATGCTATCTACGAGTCTTGAATCCATAGTGTCATTGTTACTTTGGGGAGTCATCTCTATAGGATACCAGAGATAGTTCCAACTATTGTTCCACCTAAAAAATGTCACAAGGTAGTATCTCATACTATAAAATTTAGCTTCTTCACAATCTCCTCAAAAGGTCCAAGCACCATCTTTCCAATAGAAGCAGGTTGACAAGGTTGCAACAAAGCACAAAGATTCCTTCTGCACACAGTCATCTCACGTATCTAGACTGGTTAAAAAGGTCTAACCCTTCCATCCACAGGTTCATGATAGCCTTCAACGAGTTAAGCAATGCAACTTCTCCAGCAAGGAAAGCAACTCACCAAGATTCAGATTCCGCAAATGCTTCCCCCTCTTCCCCGAGAACTCAACGCAATGGAGACCATTGATTCCTAAGGAGGGAGGATTGATCTAGGTGGATATCAGTGGCCACCCACCTATTCCACAAGATCGAAAAACAATTTTCCATCTTGGTAGGTTTTTGATAGTTTCTCGTGTTCCAAACTTTCGGGGCCATTTTGAGGCCCTAAACGACATTTTGTGGGGATTTGTGGCCTAGGTGATTGCCAAAGACACTTACTCGGGCCAGTCGAAAATTTTTCTTATCGGTTATACCTTTCCAACAGGCTATCGTGCGCTTAAAACATAGATCATGTGCAAACGTTACACCCCCGAGAATTTGATGTACTAACTTACCCAAACGAGATCCACATGAATTTTGGCGCTTCATCTCCTAGGGTTAGGTTTTTGGATGTATAGAGTTTTTGACATTACTTTTTATTGTAAAAAGGCCTTGAGATCCTCACTGTAATCATCTACTTGCGAATGCGAGTAGCCGTCACATCTCTTCTTAGAGATAAGATGCCCCTCATTCTAGTGAGTCTTTTACTCTATATTTTTACAGTCTCTGTACATTTCTTTCATTCATAGAAATCGAGTATTACTGCATTTCTCTATTTCTGGCAACATTTATGTGTATTTCATTGTAGTATCTCTTCTTTCATTTCATTCTAAAAAATAATCTGGATCAAGAATATAGAAAAGGATTGGTTGGGTTTTCTTCCCTTGTTGAGAAGGGTTTCCCAGGATACTTCTTGCGTACTTGTGCATGGTGTTTTATTCAAGTGATCTTGGTTACAAAAACACATTTTTTTATGGTGAAACTGCAATTGTCTATGGTACAATTAAAATGATAAGATTGGAATAAACTTCATACTTGAGCCTAGCTTGTTGAAAATCAACATCTTTATCCAATCCTAAGGAAGAATATATGGATGCCTCTCATGCATGCACGTAGGAAATTTTGTTTAAAGGTTTGTTGGGTGAGTTTTAAAGGATGCAGGACAAGGTGAAAGTATTTTGCGATAGTCAAAGTGATATTCATTTGTCTATAAATATAGCTTATCATAGTAAGACGAAACATATTTCTATTAAGTACCATTTTGTAAGATAGTTTGTTGATGAAGGGGGAGTGTCTCTGGAAAAGGTCCATACAAAAGTGAATTATGCCAACATGTTCACGAAACCAATTTTGTTAGAGAAGCCATGATGGTGTTTGGCTTCTCTTGGCTTGCATAAAAGGTAATGAATATTTATGCATGATATATCAGGAAAATTATTTGGATTCTCCTTCTGATTCCACCTATATTACAGTCCAATCAATAATGTGATTAGAATCATTTACACATTTCTTTAACAAAGACACATGGAATACATTGTGTTCTCTAATATTGGGTGGTAAAGAAATTTTATATGCTACTGGTCCTATTCTCTCTAGGATTTCAAATGGTCCGCAATATCGGGGAGAGAAATTAGCACACATACCCACTTTCAGATCTTATATTGGGTTTCACCTAGAAATACACATGGTCTTCTATTTTGAACTCTTTAGGGGTTATCTTGCTATCAACATAGCTCTTCTGTCTATCTTTGGAAATTTTCAGATTCTTTCTTATCTAAACTATGAATTGCTCCATTTACTTCAGTAATTTAGGTCTGAGTGCAACTTTGTCCACTGGACTATCCAAAATAATTGGAACTCTACACTGCCTTCCATATAGATCTTCAAACATGCCCATCTTCAATGATTCTTGATAACCATTGTTGTACGCAAATTCTACCAAAGGTAGATATTCTTCCCACTACTTGGGTTTATGCATAACATGCATTCGTAGCATATATTATAACACTCTACTCATCCTTTCAATATGACCATTGGTTTGAGAATGGTAGGCCATACTATACACCAACTGTGTCTCTAAACCTACAAACAAACTTCTTCAGAAATTTGAGGTGAGCTTAGTATCCCTGTATGAAATTATGGTTTTAGGAAAACCATGCAACTTGAATATCTCTTTCATGAAAGCATCGAAAATGTCTATGGTCTTAAAATTAGACTTTATGGGAATAAAATGAGATTCCTTTCTCAAAGTATCCACCACAACCATGATTGCATCATGTTCTTTGATTGTCTTTGGAAAACCAGTGATAAAATCCATGTAAATCACTTCCCATTTCCACTCTGGTATCTGTATGGGTTCCAATAGTCCCACAGGGTGTTGATGCTTGACCTTCACTTGTTGGCAGTCTAGACACTTCAAGATATATCGAGCAATGTATTGCTTCATCTTATCCAATATTACAATTGCCTAACCGTTGTCACCATTTTTTGATAACTAGGATGACCGACGTATGGCCTCTTATGGAACTCATCTATAATGAATTATCTTAGGTTTGCTGAATCAAGCATGTGCAACCTCTTATTGTACATCAACAAGTCATCAAACCTTAGTTGATATCCTTTGTACCTCTTTTTCTTAGGTTATTGTTTCAACTTTTCCCTCGCTTGGTTGAAGAGATCTTCTTATGATAAGAGGGTATTAATTCACTATCAAATGTTGGAATCACCTACACTTGTTGCTACTGAGTGTATTTTCTGAACGTTTCAGCTGAGTGCGTCAACTATTTTGTTCTCCTTTCCTTTTATGTGCTTGATTTTGACGTTAAACTCATTGATCAATGCAATCCACCTGGTCTATCTAGCATTTAACCTTGGTTGGTCGAACAAATACTTCATACCACAATGGTCAGTCATGAGGATAAATCTCCTCCCAAGCAGGTAATGCCTCCACATCTTCAATGCATGTACTATTGTGGCAAGTTCTAGGTCATGGGTAGCATACCATTGTTCATGTTTGTTCAACTTCCATGATTCATAACAAACCACTTGTCCTTATTGCATGAGGATTCCATCGAGTCCCTCCTTGAAAGCATCCGTGCAAACCAATAAATATTTTTCTGGGTCCGCGATCCTTAAAACAAGAGCGTTGGTCAACATTTGCTTCAATTGTTGGAAACTATCTTCACATTCTGGTGACCACAAAAATCTATTTCCTTTCCTTTGTAGTGACATAATATGATTTTCGATTTTCAATAATTCCTTGATAAATATTCTATAATATCTAGCCAATCCCATGAAGGATCTCACCTCCGTCATATTTCTAGGGGCTGGCCAATCCATGATTAGTTTGATATTTGCAGGGTCTACTACGACTCCTTCCTCTGAGATTACATGACCTACATACTGAATTTCCTTTCTAAAGAAATTGAACTTGCTGAATTTGGCATATAGTTGGTGTTCTCTTAACACCTGTAACACCATCCTAATATGTTATCCATGCTCCTATCGATTCTTGGAATATACCAAAATTTCATCCAAAAACAATAATACAAATTTGTCTAAGTACTTGTTGAGCACACTATTCATTAAACACATGAATGTAGTTGGTGCATTTGTATGTCCAAACGATACCACAAAAAAATTGTAAGGGCCATACCTTGTCCTAAAGGATTTCTTGTGGATGTATTCATCCTTAATCCTAACTTAATGATATCCTGATATCAAATCTATTTTTGAGAAAAATGTAGCTCGTACGAGATGATCAAATAGATCATCTATTCTAGGAAAAGGGTACTTGTTATTGATGGTCATCTTGTTCAACTATTGATAATCGATGCATAACCTTAAGGTTCCATCCTTCTTCTTTACAAATAGAGCTGGTGCTCCCCATTAGGATACAATGGGTCTAATGTAACCTTTATCCATCATTTACTTCAACTGCATATTTAGTTCCACCAACTCGGTCAAACTCATCCTGTAAAGCACTCTCGATGTTGGCACTGCTCCCAACACGAGATCAATTAAAAAATCAAGGTCTATTTTTGGAGGTAATCCAGGCAGCTCCTCTAGAAACACATCCCTGGATTCCCATAACACTGGATGGTATTTAATCTTCATCTCATCGCTTTCTGTTGAATTTAGGAATTTTATAGCATACATAGGACACCCTCTTCTACTATACTTTTTGAGTTGTAATGCTAATATTTGTCTCACGTATATTGTATTTTGAATGCCTTGCAAAATTATCGTACTTCCTTCTTTGTCTTTGCATTATAGTGTTTTCTCATAGTAGTTCAATTTTTCCTTATGGGCATCTAACCAATCCATTCCCAATAATACATCATAACAGCCAAGGGGTAGAACATTCAGGTCCACTTGGGTAGAACTCCCTCAATCCGATTTGGACAAGATTCAATGACCTTTACCACTCTCCTCTTTGTTCTAGTGGATAAAACTGGACCAATCATGCTTTGGTGTGTTTCTTTATCTGTAATGAACATGACTCAACCAATCAAAGTGAAAAATAACTAAGATTAGATCCTGGGTCAATTAAACTAGATTTTGGTTGTCTAGTAATGATACCTTCCAATTCCACCACAGAAGCTTGGTGGTCTACTTGACGATTTTCCACCATTGCGTAGATTCTTGGTATGCTCCTGGCTACGTTTTTTACTGTAGATGTCCCCTGTATATTATACACTCTTTTAATGTCATGCTGTCTTTGGGGAAAATCCCTCAATATATGTGGCTCTCGATATTCCCAACATTATAAAGTTCCTTTCTTTGATTCCTCTTCTCTTTCCTTTTCCTGTTATGCTAACTTATTCCTACTTTGGGATGTTTTTTTTTTCTAATGCACTCTCCTTCTTGGATGAACCGACTGTGCATCCTTCCCGTAATTCTTGTAGGGAAAAGGCTTAAATCATTTCTTTTGGAATCCACTCTTGTCCCTTCTTTTCCAATCCTTAGGAGACTCATTCTTGTATTGGACTCATTGTAACAACATTTAGGCTTCCAAATGGTGTCTTCTAGTGTCTTGGGTTTGTTGAACTCAATTTGATCTTGGTATGACTGTGGAAACTCACTAAGAAAATAATAGATCATTTCCTTATTGTCCTTAAGGTAGGGAACATACCTCAACAGTTCCATAAATCATTTTTCATATGCCTCCAAGGTAAGTTGACCCATCTTAAGCTCATAGAATTCCTTTATCTTTTCATCATAATACTTTTCAGATAGATAATCCTGGTAAAAGTATCTCTCAAACTGTTTCTAGGTTAACTTTCTTTCCTTTACCCTTTCGATTTCCTTTAGGTCTTCCCACCAAATGGAATATCTGCTATTCAACTTAAACAATACAATCCTTGCCTTAGTATTGTCTGAGTAATTATGTACTCATAATTTATTTTTCAAGTTGAATAGACAAGCTTCAACTTCCTCTCCTTTCTTTATCTCACCATCAAAGGTAGGCTACTTAGCCTTCTTGAATTATTCATTTATAAAACTATGATATTTCTTACTCTTTCTCTTATTAGAAATGTTGGATTCCATGCCACTACTGGACTGTCCTCTTGGATTAGTCTTTTGACCAGAGAACTCCTTAGAATTACCTCCACTTGATCCACCTCTCTTAACACCTTGGCTCTTTCTTTTGGAATAACTCTTTTACGCGTCGCTGTGAGACATTTCATGTTTTTGGGCATTTGAAGGGGTTTTCAACCACTCTGACCGCTGTATCTCTACATTGATGGGACCCTCATGCAGGTGTTTTTGAATTTTGGATAGAATCTATAGTAGAACTTCATTCAACTCTACCTATTTGGAATGGGCTCTCATAAGCCTCTCATTATCTTCCTTCAGACTCCTCACCATGGCCATCAAATTTGGAGGGGTTTCGCTATCTCTCTGACCATCAGATTCTTCGTCTCTAAAGTGCATGAGGTCATCCATGCTGTGTTGTACCCTTCACTTCTGTGAGTTTTTCAATTCATCCTACATGTTGAAACAATAATCATTTTTATCATTTCATGTCAATATTCTGACTCAGGGATTTCAAACAACATAAATCCTTTTTGAGAAACCTTATGTGGTCTTAGGGACCCATTCAATCCTAGAGTTTGAACTCTACTTTGATGCAACTCTACAACACACTCAACCCCATATATGCCCTTTTAACGATGGGGTACTGTAATTAACACTTTTCTTATCTATCTCAATTCCCTCACTTACAACTTCATATTCTTTTTCTCATCAAGAGTTTTCCATCGATGGATAGTCCACTAAAAAATGAGTTCTATATCGAAAGTTATGGCAAACACCCCCCCCTATATTTTATTCTATGGTTAATTTGTTGAATTATTGTAACTTCGAAGAATATTCTACTTATATTTGAGTCATTATTGTATATATAAAATCCCCTTTTTTGGATTGATAAATTCGAGTCTTGTATAAGATCAAATCCCTTTTTCTGAATTGGTCAACATGTATTTATATGGTGGTATTTGTAAGGTCATCCCCTAGTAATTGTAAAGTGGTTTTAGCCATTTATAGGAGAAGTCAACTTCACCAAGTGAAGAGTCACAACCTTATATCCACCTCACAACTTGTATTTATATGTGAGGATGGTGTCTCATTTTAACACACACCACACTAGCTTTGCAACAATGAAGAAGTGTGCAAGTCTTGGAGTATATGCTACTACAACTAAGGGTGACGTCAAGGAGGGTTCTTGGTATGTGTCTTGGTATTTCTTGGTTAAGTGGTGCACTACTCTTCCTAGTGAAGGAGTAGAGGAGGATCTCCTACTTGATCTTTGGTCTATCTATGTTGAGGAAGGTTTTGCCGGGTTTTCTTCCCCTTGAGGGTTTTCCAGGATAATGTATGTGTCACTATTTTTTTTGTGATTTCCTCTCTTTCAGTGATCTTATTTATGCATCTAATGTGATACATGATTATAATAATAAAGATGAACCTTAACTGCTAGTTGTATAATTTAAAAATTTAACATGGTATCAGAGCAAGCCTGAAAGAGACCAACTCACAATGCAATTTTCAGTATTGCAACTGTTGTAGAATTAGGGTTTCTTCATAAACCCTAAGTGTGACATTTTCCATGTTTAAGGATGACATTAGGGGAAGTAACCACATCTAGGAGTTCTCCCTAGGAGGGTACATCCAATCCCTGGATTAGAATTATGAAATATGAAGTTTGAGAAATTAGGGTTTCCTCATAAAACCCTAAGTTACAGTTGTAGTGAAAGTTTTTGTGAAGTGTTGAGACTGATTTTTATTGTCCTTTTGTGCCTTACCATAGAAAATATCCAAATACCTTTAGATTACAAATTGCATCACCTTTGAAGTTTTGAAGGTTCGTTAGTTCTTGTCGCTGTTTTCGGATGGTGCCACTACCTATCGACGTTGTCAAAGGTATGTACTTACATATGTTCAAACTGTATCATTATTTTAAAGGGTATTTGTAGGAGAAAATATATTTTGTCTAAACAACAATCGTAGATCTAGAGGGATCTCAGATCCAACACATTCAGAGGAACTATGCACCCCATTGGTCAAAATTAAAGTTAAAGTCTTAGATTTATTAAAGTTGAGATGATAGAGTTTATTCCCTAACTCAGATTTCTGTCAAGATAACATATTGTCTTAGTAAAAATGATAGGTTTAAGAAATCACTTGTCATATTGASTGAAGGAGACATAGAAGAAAACCAACACACTCCTTCTTGAGGACAAGACTCCAAGTTMTAGGTTTGATTGATTAAGTTGATAAGATTCAAATTTTCACATGTCAAGTTTGATAACTGCCTCATTGCAAGTAAAMACTATAGTTTTGATAGAAATCTTTGAAAAGTCTCATACTTGGTAGCACATGATCATTATGGATATAAATTCTTATTGTAATTATTTACCAGATATAAATAACATCTCCTWTAGGAGAAACTTCTTGTTTTGTTGCCAGTTTACCATGGAGGAATGATTGATCACAACACTAGAAGAGTGTTTCTATGATTTATTATTATTGTATTTATTACTTTTTACCCTTGTTTCAGGCATGTCACAAGTGATATTTCCAAAGGAGCTATTGTGAGGATTGTTCTTGCTATTGTTTTATTATTATTATTATAAAGAGCATTATTCTTGTTTGTTGTTTCTCCCTTGTTGTTGTTCTTGCAGGAAGGTCACAGGTGATAAACCCAAGGAAGATATAGTGACGATTGCAGGAGGAAACATATTAGATGAGACATGGAGCAGACTATCCAAGTTGTATACATGACCTTATACATCCATGTACCAAAGAAGATGAAGAAGAAGCTACTTTTGAGATATAAACTATCTCATATGGAGATTGATTGTAAGGAGCAGAAGGCTCCAAAGATGATCGAACATTAGAATAGAACTCTCAATAGACTTGGTCAATGGATAATCAATCCACCTTGAAAAGAAGCATAATTCATTTGAAGTCTAACTCAAATTTTCATATTAAGACTTGGTATTCAACACCAAGTATATCTTGCAAATACTATTAAGTTTTGGTAGACTGAGAAGAAATCAAGAATTAGAGTAAGCCTGATCTCATAAAGGACCAGATGGGAAAAAGAGACGTCTTCCAAGACAAACATACATATGCCATGATTTGAGAAGACTAGATCGTAGCTCTCGAGACTTCTAGGAGGTGTTAAATCTCCTTGGAAGATTCCCTTGTTTCGGTGACAGAGGAGGAATCCAGTTAGAAGGATTGGGATATGTATTTTTACTTAATACCATAAGGGAAGTCAGTGGTGACTTCCAAGATTTATTTAATAGATCAAGTAGTTGCAGAAAACCGTATAGAGATGTACAAATCCTAATTTTTTTCCATAGGATTCTCCCAGCAAGAGGGAGAAGAATATGAAGAGACACTTTCTCCAGTAATCAAAGAAATATTTCCAGTGTTCGTGAAGACAACCGAAGAAACCATTATTTTGATGCAGTATGAGATTCATAGGGAGTGGTTCCTATATTTGAGTTTGAGTTTCCTCCATGAAAGATGAGAATATACCTTTAATATCAACCACTCTTAGTTTCATATGAATCTGTTTCCATGATAGAATAGATGAGCTATTATTAGAGTTCAACAACTACAGTGAGAATAGAGCAGTCATTCTCAAATTCAGGAAGAGCACTTGCAGGGTCCCAGTTCCAGAAGGAACGGTTGCAGAAAAAGTATAGGACATACTCTCAAGCAATGAGACAAATAGTGCTTTGCAAAAATCACATAGAACCAACACATGATTATGAAAATTGAGTTGAAACTGAGAAAGTGTACCAAGTTGGTACAATGTGATGTGAAAATTTGGTTTCGTAGTACAAGACATGAAGACTCATGTCTGCAAGTTGAAGCAAGATCCAAGAGCTTGGTATGGAAAGATTGATAGTTTTTCGATGAGATTGGGATTTACCAAGAGTAAAGATGATCCCAACCTTTACTTAAAGATTGAGAATGATGGATAAGTTGTATTTCTACTATATGTGTATCACTTATTCTTGACAGGTGAAGAAAATATCTTCACAGAGTGTATGAAGAAGTTTTTCGCTGAATTTTAAATGAAGGAACTAGGCTAGATACACTATTTATTAGGTCTAGAAGTATGGAAGAACCCAAAGAGATTTTACTTAATCAAGGAAAGTATGTTGTGGAAATTCTGAAGAGAGTCGACATGATGTATTGTAGAGCCATGTCCACTCCTATGGAGACCAATATGAAGTTATTGGATGATAATTCGTCAGAAATAGTTTATGTTACTCTATACAAATAGATGATTAGTTCATCGATGTATCTGATGAATACCAAACTAGATGTATTCTTTGTTGTGAACACCTTGAGTCAATATCTGGTGGAGCCCAGACTTGTTCACCTTGTAGATGCAAAGCATGTGATGAGATACCTTAGGGGTACGTTGGACTATGGCCTCTATTAAACTGGAGACTGTGACTTCATATTGTATGGTTATTCTGATTCAGATTGGGATGGAGGTGCTTTAGATAGAAAAAAAACTTCAGGATGTTGTTTCAGTTTGGGGTCAGCCATGACTTCATGGAAAAGAAGAAAGCAATCCAGTATTTCTCTCAGTACGGTAGAAACAGAGTACATTGCATCATGTTCCACCAGTTGTGAAGCCATATGGCTTCAGAAGCTATTGATGGGTCTGTTTGATCTAGAGATGGAAGATACCATGATTCTATGTTATAACTAGAGTTTCATAAATATGACAGATAACCTAGTGTTCCATGATAAGACAAAGAACATAGAGATCCGGTATCACTACATTCCTGACATGGTCTAGAAGGGAGTTGTAAAGCTCCAATATGTTGGCACAGATGAGCAGGTTGCAGATGTGTTGACTAATCCTCAGTCTCATGTGAAGTTTAAGTACTTCCAAGACAATATTGGTGTAGTCCGAAAAGGCCTTCCTCAAAAGGGAGAGTGATGCTGATTATACTATGGTATCCTGACCAACAATGGGTAGCTCAGTTAGGATTTTATATCTTAGGGGACTGATCATCCCTGGGAAGATCCCGAAGGTTCGCTAAGGATGGTTTGTTAGAGTTCCTGTGCAAGTATATGCTAGTTATGGTCAGTAGTGGTACATCAGTTATGATTCTATATCCTAGGGAATCTTATGATTCCTAAGAAGATCCCAAATTTTCGGTAAGGACGATCTGTCAGAGTACCACAGATGTTGTTGTTGATGCACCTGCCTCATTTTGTTGCGACATATAGATGTTGTTCCATCTTGGTACTGTTGATGTTCCAGCTTCATGTTGTCGATGTTGATGTTCCAACTTCATGTTGTTGGTGTTGATGTTCCAGCTTTGAGCTATCGATGTCGATGTTCCAACATTGTGTTGTTGATGTTGATGTTCCAATTTCATGCTGTTGATGATGACGATGTTACTCCAGATGCATGCTGTAGATGATGATGATGTTCAATTTCTATTGATGTTGATGATGAGAAAAACTTCTGATGAACTATATATATGACCGAAAATGTTCCCGATGCTGATGATGATGTCTCCTCCTCTTGATGATGTATTGAGTCCAGTCAATTGTTATTAATGTTGTTAGTAGAATACCCTTCTTGTTAAGGGGGGTGTTGAGTTATTGTAACTTTGAAGAGTATTCTACTTATATTTGAGTCATTATTGTATAGATCAAATCCCCTTTTGTGGATTTTTCAATTTGGGTCTTGTATAAGATCAAATACTCTTTTGTGGATTGGTCAACATGTATCTGTATGGTGGTATTTGTAAAGTCGGCCCCTAGTACTTGTAAAGTGGTTTTAACCACTTCTAGGAGAAGTCAGATCCACCAAGTGAAGAGTCACAACCCTATAGCCATCTCACAACTTGTATTTATATGTGAGGATGGTGTCTCATTTGAAAACACAACACACTAGCTCTGTAGTTATGAAGAAGTGCACAAGTCTTGGAGGAACTGCTACTACAAATAAGTGTGATGTCAAGGAGGGTTCTTGGTCCATGTCTTGGTATTTATTGGTTAATTGGTGCACTACTCTTCCTATTGAGGGAGTAGATGAACATCTTGTACTTGATCTTTGGTCTATCTATATTGAGGAATTTTTTTCTGGGTTTTCTCCCCCATGAGGGCTTTCGAGGATAATCCGTGTCTCTATTGTTTTTGTGATTGCCTCTCTTTCAATGATCTTATATATGCAACTAATGTTCTAAATGATTATTATAATAAATAAGAATCATAACTTCTAGCTGTATAAGTAAAATCTTCAA
Source organism: Picea glauca (assembly GCA_000966675.3). Lineage (NCBI taxonomy): Eukaryota > Viridiplantae > Streptophyta > Pinopsida > Pinales > Pinaceae > Picea > Picea glauca. Next base: position 167,669 of record JZKD02S2153149.1, on the reverse strand, counting down.
CATGATTTAAAATTAGGGTCCCTTTTTATTTCAATGTCAATTCTCCCTTTATTTTCGTTTGAATTTGTCTTATTTGATTGGTTTTCTTATAAAATCGTTTTTTCTTTTCTTTTCACTAGACATTAAAAGATCACCATGAAATAATTAATGATGAGGATGATCCTAATGCTAATTCCTTGTGTTTACTTTAGTTTCAATTATTTTTTATATTTCAAATTTCATGATTTTAAGCATGAACACCCACCTGAAACAAAGCCTTTTACCTTATACTAAGAGTATTTATGAAGATTTTGAACCATTTGGGAGATATGATGCATTTTCTGGGCAAGTTCTGTCCAAAATTAGCATTTTGCAAATTCTATAGCTGATTTTGTTCCGAATTCTATTGCTGATTCTTGAGAAACTTTTAAAAAACTCAAGAGGGATTCAACTTGGCTGGAAAATAATGTATAAAACTATGATTATTCTTATGTAATGAGGGTTCGAGATTTGAAATTGGAGAGGACTATATGACAACTTTTGGAGCCAACAATAATAAGTTTTCATTTCATTACACTATTGTATTTGATTTGCAGACTTATTTATTTGATGATTATTTTTCATTTTGGTTTGAATTATGTTTCATTAGTGTATTGGAAATTTATATGAGCACTATTTCTAATCTCATTTGTTTTATGTTGATGAATGTTTTGTTTAAAGCTATCTTTGTAGGGTTGCACTTGATTTGAACCAAGATTGATTATGATTTCATAGAGATTAGTTTGTTGTGATTAATAACTATTTATTGATCATTTTCAAACTTGTCTTGATTTCCCTTTATATTGGATTAAAATGAACTATTTCATTAGTTCAATATAAATCTCACAATGAATTCATTTTACATGATTATATTTGAGTATATACATGAGTTTTTATAATAACTATTTATCAGAATTATTTCACTATATATTTGGTTGAACAACCTATAAATCCTTGAACTATTTTGATGTTTTGTAGGTCCATTTTAACCCCAATTACAATTACAGTCCTTCCCTCTTCTTATTAGATATTATTTCTCTTGATTAGGAGTGAGGCTATCATTCTCCCGATTAAGATATGTTTTCCTTTTTGTTAACTTGCATCATATATTAAAGTTGCATTTTCATTTAAGTCCATAAAGTCTCCTTTTGCAGGAGAGAAATCCATTGTGGCATAGTTTAACCCTTGTGTCAGCCTTAGGGTTGCTTTATTGCAAGCATGTTGCAAGAGAGTAATCCCTTTCCTTCTATCTTATCATGTAAAAATATACATTAGTGGATAGAAGGTTGTGTATATATATATATATATATATATATTAACATTAGATTAGGCTAGTCTTAGGACAAGGGTAATTAGAGACCCATATAACTGGTCTATGGAATCACCATTTCAATGGATAAGGGCCTAATTGGGGCCCTGACTAGGTGATCTCCTTATAATGTTGAACATGATCATTTTTTTCCATAAACATTTTTGGTGCTAGAAGGAGGGCCACCAATAACTGTGCTTAGTAATTTGATTCTTGTTTGAGCTATTTGTTTTAACATTATTATTCCTTTTTAAATGCTTCCTCAAAACTTCCCATATGGAGTTATATATCTCATTGTGCATCAAACACTCCAATAAAGGTAGTTAATCACTTGTCACATGTAAAATTTAATGGTGAGTTTAACTCTTGTGCATTTAATCATGTTCATCAATTTGTTTTGAGTTGTAATTTTTTTTTATATTGAT
>JZKD02S2153149.1:153881-164179 GCA_000966675.3 Picea glauca | reverse complement strand
AAGATTTCTCGTTGGGATCAACATCATCTATGGCGCACGATTTCTCATTGGCATCAACATCATCATCCAAGCATTGTGAAAATGCCGGCGTCTCGGACTGGGTGAGTCCTCCTCCTCCTCCACAAGTCGGGCAGCCATATTGCCATGACGGTTCCCCGTGACGGGCGCATAATCCGTCAAGGGAAGGGGTGGGACCTCCGAAACCATTTTCATACCATTCATTATCATCGTCTGAAATGGAGGCTAGGCCTTCCCATTCGGTATCCGGCAAACTATCAGCGGGTGCGTCCTTACCAACCCCGTGAGCCGTGCATTCACAACCTTTATTGGAAAAACAAAGGAAGAAAACAATCAGAAGCCCTAATCAATGACATACAAAAACCCTATCCGATGACATACAATGAGTACTAGTGCAGGATAAAAAGTTCAAGGTGGTTTACCACAAGCCTTTATGCCTATGGCGTAAGATTTCTCGTTGGGATCAACATCATCTATGGCGCACGATTTCTCATTGGCATCAACATCATCATCCAAGCATTGTGAAAATGCTGGCGTCTCGGACTGGGTGAGTCCTCCTCCACAAGTCGGGCAGCCATATTGCCATGACCGTTCCCCGTGACGGGCCCATAATCCGTCAAGGGAAGGGGTGGGACCTTCGAAACCATTTTCATAAGGGGTGGGACCTCCGAAACCATTTTCATACCATTCATTATCAGGCATTGAGATATGCGGACTGTAAATGCCTGGAATAGGACACCCAGTGTAAATGTCCTGAAAAAGGACTGGTATGCATACTCTTCCTGGATCCAAGACTAGATCCGACCTTAAATGCCCTGCTAGACGACGATCCACGGAAATAGGTGAGGAGTTGTACTCGTGGTAACGGTGAAGAGGAAGATGGTGGAAAATGATGGGAACATGGGTTTGGAAGGAGTTAGATGGCAAAGGATCTGAGTACAAAAATGAGTAAGGCTCTTGAGGAGTGTACTTCCAAGGACCATGTAAGTCGACCTTGACTGCTGATTTCACAATTCTTTGCAGTAACCAGAATAAACCAATTGTTACACAAGTAACCTTCAGACAAACCACACAAACCATCAAAACTAAGTATAACAAATCCATACTTACAGAAAAATGCTCCGAATCCTGCTCTGTTCCGAATCCTACTCACATATAGATGATATAGAACTCAAGGTTCTTATTTATAAAAGTTAAATCATTTATTAAAAATAATAAAATATTTATAAAATGTAAACTTATATATATAAAATCATATCATACCTAACCCTAATCATGATAATAAAGATCTTAACTTTAACTTTAACCACCTTAATAAAGATCGTATCTAATTTTATTATATTTTTTTGGTGAAGAAAAGTTCCACTCACGGGTTTTGAGATGTCATTTAAGAATTATGAAGTTTATTTATTTAAGAATTATGGAGTTTATTTATAGTAATCACCTCTTTATGGTTGGGACTTGATTCCCCATACAAACAACTCAAAAACAGATTTATATAACATGTAAAGTCCATTTTATGTGTTATTGAATAAATCAATAAATAAACTTATTTTTAACTATAGTCAATTATATTTATGTGTTATTGAATATATATATATATATATATATATATATATATATATATATATATATATATATATATATATATATATATATATATATATATATAATAATAATAATAATAATAATAATAAATGGTGTGTACAGTTTCATAATAAATAGTGAATATAAATCCTAAGTTAGTATTAAGAACTCACAAATTAATATGTAAAACTAACTAACTATTCATAACAACAATTATAATGACTATAGAATACTTTAATGGAATCTATAAAAAAAAATATATTTTTTAAATATCATAAATATTTATGTTCTAATAATATGGAATTGAGCACACACATCAAATGGTGTGTAGGCAACGAGGGAGTTAAATTCCCTCTTGTCACCCTCTTCCTTCGTTTAGTCGAGATGCTTATAATTCATTTCAAGAAGCACTCAGTGCATCGAGATAGATCAACAGTCTTAATGGCGACTCAAGTTTGGCACCTTGGTATAGGTATGAAGTGACAAAACTGCATTAATGTGACATTCATGGTTATCCATGCCATCACTTCCTCCATCATCATGCTGATTTCTCTTCGTTGTGGCTTTTATCTCCGACAATTGTCTTTAGTTTTTCATCCCCCTTGGCTATTATGCTCTGAGCTTGCAGAGCCTTTGTAACTCTCGTTCTGGAAATTATTTGTACCTCTAGCCTCCTCATGCAGGAGCATCGCCTTCAAAGTCAACAACCCACGCGTGGACGAAAACAGAGGACATCTCAACAATGACAAAATTTCAAATCGAGTATTTAACTCATAATTTAATGGGTTGTTGAGATATTTTTGTAACAACATTTTAAAATGTAACTTGTTTGTAAAGTCTCGAAGGACTGTAAGAAATTTCAGATATGGAGTGTCGACTCTATCTGGCAATAACTAGTAGTTATTGTAATAGGACAGAGTAGGTAATAGCTTTGAATTTGAAATGATATATTTGAGAACATGATGAGAGAGCTCATGGAGCATTCCTTAGATATTTTTTCAGTATTGCATTGTAAGATAGAGAATGTAAGAGACAGAATAGAGAGATCAATAGAGCAGAGTAGAATAGCAGAAAGATTATGTATTTTGTTTTCATGAATGATTAGAACATACAGAAGTTGTCCCGAATCCTTGGATTGGGTTCATTTTATGTGTGATTGAATGAATGTTATTCTGTGTGTATGATTTGTTACAGTTCATTTTCATGTATGAGTGTTTGAGAGATTAACTATATGAGTTCGTGATTGGTTGAGTTTCAATCGTTTCTCTTCTGATACTTGTATGTAAGGTGTACATCTCAAGCACAAGGAGTGTGTCGACTGAGTCTAGGATTGATTAAGAGAAGTTCAGAGAGAGATTCAAAGAAACTCAAACTAGGTGCAAGGTGTGCACAATGTTAAGGAGCCAACAAGCTTCATAGACCCAACGCAGAAGAACACTAGGTGGGCAAGAAGCATTGTCTTGGCAAGAAAATCCTTCGAAATGAGTTATTCGAAATCCCCAAAATTCAAGATGTGCATGGGAGATCGAAATCATTTCAAGGGATAAAGCTCAAAGGAGATATCACTTTCTACAATTGTTAGCGAGATCCAAGAGTTGGATTCGCAAGCGGGGTGAAGATCGAGTCTTTGAATCCTGAGAAATCTTCTAAGTCTGGGAGAAGGAAAAAGTTCATGAGAGAAGGTACAGTGGCCGTATATCAGTCACAGGGAAGATCTAGACCATCGAATCTGTGTCCAAGCATCGAGAAGTAAGCGCACGAGGAAGACAGATCTGAACCATCAGATCTGACATGTGAACCAACCGTCGTTGGATCCAGAGGAAGTCGGACGGGGGAATTTCCAAACCCATCATAAATATCCATCAGAGAGGGTGTGTGGCAAGTGCATAGTGTTTCGTTGACTCACAACTTGAAAGGGTCAAAGGGAAGTCCGTGAGGTTTCGCGAACCACGAACTCCCGAAAATATCATAGCCGCTGACTCGCTACTAGAGAAGGTCAAAGGAGGAGAGTCGAGGAATCGCAAGGTCCAAACTCACGATAGGATCTAAGTCATCAGATCATGAGATAAACGTGACTTCCGATCTAGGCGAAGGAAATATCCGAGGTTCAGGGATCGAGCTTTTGAAAGGTAAGCATGGGGGTTGAGCTTCAATCTCGTGAAACGTGAATTTCTGATGCACTCGGAGGAGTATTCCCAGGTCATAGATAAGGGTCACCTAGATGGAGACCAAAGGGAGAGCTAAGGAACATTATCATGTTTCATAACTAGAGGATTGGAGAGTTAGAGTGGACTCATACATGAAAGTCTCGATGTTGCGAAACGCAACGAGCATTTCTGGGCTCAGCTGATGGTCACAGGTGGTGGTAATGTGGGGAAAGATTTGAGGGGAGCTAACCAATGCTCAAACATCATCGGGAATCGATTATCGAGAGGATTGAGGAGGCTCATTCCAAGGAATCCTGATACGCGAACTCGCGATATGCCTTTTGCGTAGGCGTGCGGTCAAAGCCCGTGACTGTGTGGAGTAGAAGCTTGCGCTTGGGTGCTTAGTCACACAGGTGGAGTTTTGTGAGAGGACTTGTGGATTTGAAGAGTGAAAGTTCCAGCAGGGACCAGAGAACTGTCCCAGCTCAAGGAGATTGAACGATCCAGTGACCGGGAGGTCAGCGGACCCTGCCAAGGTGGGGCGTTTACATATGGTGGTATCAAAGATGAGATTAATTTTGTTTGCAGACAATAGGAAAAAGGATAAAGGAGAAAAGTTGATACCGTTTGTGGTATCAAGGAAATATAATTTCTGTTCGAAGGTGACATGGTAAAATCATGCCACTCAGAAGGCGCAGAGCGAATGCAGAAATGGAAGAAGAAATAAGGCAACTCCGAATGAGGTTGGACGCCATGGAAAAAACACATAGGAGAGAACCAGAAGCTGGAGATATCAATGAAGTTGAGAGCAAAGAAGAAGCAAAAGATGAAGAAAATGTAGTAGATGTTGCTGCACAAGATCGCTTGATAAAAGTTGTTTCAAAGATAGGAGCTGCAACACGAATAGAGGTACCTATGTATGAGGGAAATTTGGAAGCTGAAGAATTGTTAGATTGGCTACGTGCTATGGACAAATACTTTGATACAAATACATCCAAGAAGATAATATAGTGAAGCATACAGTAACAAGACTAAAAGTTCATGCAGCGTTATGGTGGGATGAACTGCAAGACGAACACAGGAGAAATGGTAAGAAAAAAATTAAAAACTGGGATAGGATGATAGCTAAGTTGAAATCCAAATTCATCCAGAGGGATTACGAAATAAATCCTTACAGAAGATTGTAGAACCTGGAATAGAGGGGTTTATCAGTGAAGGAGTACACTGAAGAATTTTACCGACTGAACATCAGGGCTGGAAAGAAAGAGATTGAAGATGAGAAGACATCAAGATATATCAATGGGATGAGATATGAGATACAAGAGGAGATCAACATTATTTCTATCAGTAAAGTCGATGATTCCTATCAAGTAGACTTGAAAACTGAAGAAACATTGACCAGGAAGCAAATCCAATGAAGTAGAGGAGGGAATTCAAATAGAGGCAAGGGAACCAATAGAGAGAAGTTCCATAAGTCGAAGCTTGAAGCTAACAAACAACATAGTCACCATGAGAAAGGTGGAAGATCTAAAGAAGGAAAACATGGAGGATGAGATTATTTTTCTAGAGGAAGAGGAAGAGGAAAAGCCAGAGGAGGTGTAGTTAAATGCTATACCTGTGGAAAATAAGGACACAAATCTTGGGAATGTCCCGATAGAAATAGAGAAGAAGTCGGAGAAGCACACATTGCTGAAGCACAAACGCATGTGGAAGTAGAAGAAGCAGAAGGAGGGAGGAACCTCATGATGAGGAAAACTCTTCTCAAACCTGAAAAGGAACCAAAGGAACCAATTCAGTGAACACGCTTGTTTAGAACTACTTGCACGCCGGAAGACAGAGTTTGCAAAGTAATCATAGACAGTGGGAGCATTGGCAATCTAGAATCCACAGAGATGGTGGAGAAGATGGAAATGAAGACAACTGCACATCCAAATCCATACAAGGTATTGTGGTTGCAGAAAGGACATCAAATCATGGTAAGTCAACAATGCCAAGTTGAATTTAAAATATGAGGTTACAAAGATGAAATACTGTGTGATGTAATTCCTATGGATGTCTGTCATATTTTATTGGGGAGGCTGTGGTAGTATGACTGAAAGGTTATTCATGATGGGAGAAAGAATACCTATACCCTAGAAAAGTATGGTAGAAGACATATGGTACTACCCATAGAAGACAAAGAGAAAAAGAGAGAAGATATTTCAAGAATACTACTCATGAGTGGGAAGGAGCTCTTAGAACAAGTCAAGAAGGAGAAAGAAATGAAGTTTTCTATTGTGAGGGAGCCTAGATTTATCCTTACATATACTTCTGTAGAAGACTTTCCCGTAGAAATCCAAGAACTGTTGGATAATTTTGTTGATATAGTCGTGGATGAGTTACCACACTCGTTACCACCCATTAGGAGAATAAGCCATCATATTGACCTTATTCTAGGAGCTAGTTTAACAAACAAAGAAGCTTATAGGTTGACACCTAGAGAGAATGAGGAAGTCAAAAACCAAGTCCAGGAGTTGTTGGATAAGGGGTTAGTCAGGGAAAGCCTAAGCCCATGTGTAGTACCGATTGTATTAAGTCCAAAGAAAGACGAGGGATGGAGGATGTATACAGATTCCCAAGCCATAAAAGAGATAACCATTAGACACATATTCCCTTTACCGAGGATGGATGATTTGATGGACTGTTTGAGTGGAGCAAGCTATTTTTCCAAGATAGACTTGAAGAGCAGATATCAACAAATCCAAATGAAAGAGGGAGATGAATGGAAAACAACATTCAAGACAAACAAAGGATTGTTTGAATGGTTGGTCATGCCGTTTGGGTTGACAAATGCACCAAGAACATTTATGAGATTGATGAATGAAGTGCTGGAAGAATTCATAGACAAATTTGTCATAGTATATCTAGATGATATACTAATCTTTAGAAAGATAAAAGAAGAACACTTAAGACATTTGACATCAGTGATGGAAAGGTTGCAGCAAGAGAAATTGTTGATAAATTTGAAGAAGAGTTCTTTTATGAAGAAGGAGCTCATATATTTGGGTTTCATAATCTCTTCAAATGAATTGAAGATGGAACCAGAAAAGGTGAGATGATCAGAGAATGGACATCACCGAGCAACATATTCGAGCTAAGAGGTTTTCATGGGTTAGCAAGATTTTATAGAAAATTTATCAGAAATTTCAGTGGCATGTGCGCACCCATATTGGACACTATGAAGAAGAAACATAAGTCCTTCAGTTGGATAGAGGAATATGAAAGAAGTTTCAAAGTGTTGAAAGAGAATATCACAGAGCAACCAATTATGGTCTTACCATATTTTGTAAAAACATTCTAGGTGAGATGTGACACAAGTGGATTAGCTATTGGAGTATTCTTGAGTCAGGACAATAGACCAGTTGCTTATTTCAGTGAGAAACTGAATGACGCCAAGAAAAAGTATTCCACGTATGAAAAGGAATTTTATGTGGTGATTCGAGCATTGAAAAGATGGAGACACTATCTAATTCCTAAAGAATTTGTCTTGTACAGTGACAATCAAGCTTTGCAATGTATACTAGGCAAGAAAAGTTGAATCAGAAACATGCAAAGTGGGTAGAATTCATGTAAAATTTTACTTTTGTTACTAAACACATTGTTGGAACTCCTAACAAAGTCTCATATGCTTTGAGCAGAAGGAGTTTGATTGTACATGAATTCCAAGTGGAGACCTTGGGGTTCGAACACCTCAAGGAGATGTATAAAGAAGATGTAGATTTCAAAGAAGCTTACGAGGCATGCAAGAATCCTTTATTGGGAGATAGAAGCCCATGGATTGAATATTTGATTCAAGATGGATTATTGTTCAAGGGGATCCAATTATGAATTCCGAAGTTCTCAATGAGAGATAACCTACTGAAAGAGAAACACAATGGAGGTTTAGCAGGACACTTTGGTCATGATAAGACATTCGCACAGCCGAGAAATTCATATTATTGGTCGATCATGAGAGAAGAAGTGAAGAAGTTTGTAAAAAAATGTAGAATTTGTCAATATGAAAAAGGAAGACAACAAAATACTGGTTTGTATCAGCCATTACCAATTCCATAGAGTTTGTGGGATGCAATCAGTATGGATTTTGTTTTGGGATTGCCTAAAAATAAAAAAGGGAGTGATTCCATATTTGTTGTGGTATACAGATTCTAAAAAATGGCACATTTCATACCATGCCTGAAGACAAGCGATGCCACACATATCGCCAATTTATTTTTTAGAGAAGTAGTGAGACTACACGGATTGCCAAAGAGCATAGTTTCAGACAGGGACACCAAATTTCTATGACACTTTTGGAGGACTCTATGGAAGAGGCTAGGGATAAACTTATCCTTTAGTTCAACATATCACCCCCAGACAGATGGACAGACTGAAGTATTAAACAAGAGTCTGGGAAACTTGTTAAGAAGAATAGTCACTGAGTAAGGTCGACAATGGGATCAGATTCTGGCACAGGTGGAATTTTCATTCAACAATTTAGTGAACATAAGCACATGAAAAAACACATTTGAAATTGTGTATGGTATACAACCAAGAGGGATTACAGATTTGAGAGATTTGAGTCAAGATGAGTTCACAAGTGCTGGAGCATAGGATTTTAAAAGAAAAATATAGAAACTCTATGACAGAGTCAGAGAGTAGTTACAAGACAACAGTCATAAATACAAGAGCATAGTTGATCAAAGGAGAAGAGAAGTTCAATTCGAATTTGGAGATGAAGTTTTATCTCATTTGAAAAAAGAGATATTCTCAAGGGGAACGTACAACAAGTTAAAGATGAAAAAGATAGGACCATGTAGGATTCTTAGAAAATTCACAGCTAATGTTTATGAGATTGAGTTGCCAGATAATGTTGGGATATTGTCGATATTCAATGTTGTAGACCTGTATCCTTACAAGAGAGATGAAGCAGATGATTAGAAATAAATTTAGTGGGAAGAGAAATTGCCCATAGCAGAAAAACCTCAGATGGAGAAAATTATCGAACAAAGGGATGGAAAGAAAACTAGGTGGAAGACATATCCTGAATACTTAGTGAAGTGGAAATATGATCCAATGGAAGATGCAAGTTGGGTCACATAACCTGATATTTTGAAGCATGCAAAGATAATGAAGGAGCTCATGGACATGAGTCCATGATTTTTTTTAACTAGAGGAGCATGATGCAGGAGCATCGCCTTCAAAGTCAACAATGCACGCGTGGAGGAAAACATAGGACATCTCAACAATGCCAAAATTTCAAATCGAGCATTAACTCATAATTTAATGGGTTGTTGAGATATTTTTGTAAGAAGATTTTAAAATGTAACTTGTTTGTAAAGTCTTGAAGGACTGTAAGAAATTGTAGATATGGAGTGTCGACTCTATCTGGTAATAAATAGTGGTTATTGTAATAGGACAAAGTATGTAATAGATTTGAATTTGAAATGATGTATTTCAAAATAGGACAAGAGAGCTCGTGGAACAGTCCTTAGATAGTTTTTCAGTATTGCATTGTAAGATAGAGAATGTAAGAGACAGAATAGAGAGATCAGTAGAGAAGAGTAGAACAACAGAAACATTATGTATTTTGTTTTCACGAATGAATAGAACAACTAGAAGCTGTCCCAAATCCTTGGACTGGGTCCATGTCATGTGTGATTGAATGAATGTTATTCTATGTGTATGATTCGTTACAGTTCATTTTATGTATGAGTGTTTGAGAGATTAACTGTATGAGTTCATGACGAAACTGGTTGAGTTTCAATCATTTCTCTTCTGATACTTGTATGCAAGGTGTGCATCTCGAGTGTAAGGAGTGCGTTGAATGAGTCTAGGATTGATTCAAAGAAGTTCAGAGAGATATTCAGAGAAACTTAGACCAGGTGCAAGCTGTGCACAACATCAAGGAGCCGACAAGCTTCAGAGAACTAGTGCAAAAGAACGTCAGGTGGGCGAGAAGCATTTTCTTGGAAAGAAAATCCTTCGAACTGAGTTATTCAAAATCTTGAAAAATGCAAAATGTGCGTGGGATATCAAAATCCTTCCAAGTGATAAAGATCAGAAGAGATAGCACTTTCTACAACTGTTAGTGAGAACCAAGAGTTTGATTTGTAAGAGGGGCAAAGATCGAGTCTCTGAACCCTGAGAAATCTTCTATGTCTGGGAGAAGGCAGAAGTTCAAGAGAAAAGGTACAATGGCCATAGATTAGTCACAGGGAAGATCTGGACTGTCAAATCCATGTCCAGGCAGCGAGAAGTAAGTTCAGGAGGAAGACAGATATGAACCGTCAAATCTGGCATGTGAACCAACAATCGTTGGATCCAGAGGATGTTAAGCCCTAATATTGGCTCATTACCCCTTAATTGGGGCATATTAGATTAGTAATGCTATTTTATTTATGTTGACTTTAGGTCATTAATTGTAATTTAGATTAGTAATGTTATTTTAATTATGTCGGCTTTAGGCCATTATTTGTAATTATACCTCCTAGTCTCCTATATATACCAAGGAGACATATTCATTTTGAA
>JZKD02S2153149.1:89798-105545 GCA_000966675.3 Picea glauca | reverse complement strand
CTAAGCTAGTATTAAGAACTTACAAATTAATATGTAAAACTAACTAACTATTCATAACAACAATCATAATGACTATGGAATATCTCAATGGAATCTATAAAAAAATATTAAATATTATAATTTTTTATGTTCTAATAATATGGAATTCAAATGGTGCATAGGCAACGAGGGCAGTTAAATTTCCTTCTCTGTCACCCTCTTCCTCCGTTTAGTCGAGATGCCTAGCATTCATTTCAAGTAGCACTCAGTGCATCGAGATAGATCAATAGTCTTAATGGCGACTCGAGTTTGGCCCCTTGGTACAGGTACGAAGTGACAAAACTGCATTAACGTGACATTCATGGCTATCCATGCCATCACTTCCTCCATCATCATGCTAATTTCTCTTCATTGTGGCTTTTATCTTCGACAATTGTCTTTAATTTTTCATCCCCCTTGGCTATTATGCTCCGAGCTTGCAGAGCCTTTGTAACTCTCCTTCTGGAAATTATTTTCACCTCTAGCCTCTTGATGCAGGAGCATCGCCTTCAAAGTCAACAACGCACGCATGAAGGCAAACATAGGACATCTCAACAATGACAGAATTTCAAATTGAGCATTTAACTCATAATTTAATGGGTTGGTGAGATATTTTTGTAACAACATTTTAAAATGTAACTTGTTTGTAAAGTCTTGAAGGACTGTAAGAAATTGCAGATATGGAGTGTCAACTCTATCTGGTAATAACTAGTAGTTATTGTAATAGGACAGAGTAGGTAATAGCTTTGAATTTGAAATGATAGATTTGAGAACAGGACGAGAGAGCTCATGGAGCAGTCCTTAGATATTTTTTCAGTATTGCATTGTAAGATAGAGAATGTAAGAGACAGAATAGAGAGATCAATAGAGCATAGTAGAATAGTAGAAACATTATGTATTTTGTTTTTATGAATGAATAGAACAAACAAAAGTTGTCCCAAATCCTTGGATTGGGTTCATTTCATGTGTGATTGAATGAATTCTATTCCGTGTGTATGATTTGTTACAGTTCATTTTCATGTATGATTGTTCGAGAGATTAACTGTATGAGTTCGTGATAAAACTAGTTGAGTTTCAATCATTTCTCTTCTGATACTTGTATGCAAGGTGTGCATCTCGATCACAAGGAGTGCGTCGACTAAGTCTAGGATTGATTCAGAGAAGTTCAGAGAGAGATTCAGAGAAACTCAGACCAGGTGCAAGGTGTGCACAATGTTAAGGAGCCAACAAGCTTCAAAGAACCAGTGCAAAAGAACACTAGGTGGGCGAGAAGCATTTTCTTGGCAAGAAAATCCTTCGAACTGAGTTATTCGAAATCTCGAGAATGCAAGATGTGCGTGGGAGATCGAAATCATTCCAAGGGATAAATCTCAAAAGAGATAACACTTTCTACAATTGTTCGCGAGATCCAAGAGTTGGATTCGCAAGAGGGGTGAAGATCGAGTTTCTGAACCCTGAGAAATCTTCTAAGTCTAGGATAAGGTGAAAGTTCAAGAGAGAAGGTATAGTGGTCGCAGATCAGTCACATGGAATATCTGGACCATCGAATCCGTGTCCAGGCATCGAGAGGTAAGCGCAGGAGGAAGACAGATCTGAACCATCAGATCTGACGTGTGAACCAATTGTCGTTGGATCCGAAGAAGTCAGACGGGGGAAGTTCCAAACCCATCAGAAATGTCCATCAGAGAGGGTGTGTGGCAAGCGCATAGAGTTTTGCTGACTCACAATTTAAAAGGTTCAAAGGGAAGTCCATGAGGTTTCACGAACCGCGAACTCCCGAAAAGATCATAGCCGCTGACTCACTATTAGAGAAGGTCAAAGGAGCAGAGTCGAGGACTCGCGAGGTCCGAACTCGCGATAGGATATGAGTCGTTAGATCATGAGAGAAACGTTACTATCGATCTGGGTGAAGGAAATATCAGAGGTTCGGGGATCAGGATTTTGAAAGGTAAGCATGGGGGTTGAGCTTCAATCTCGTTAAACACGAAGTTCTGACGTGCTCGAAGGAGTATTCCCAAGTCATAGGTAAGGGTCACTTGGACGGAGACCAAAGGGAGAGCTAAGGAACATTAGTATGTTTCATAACTCAGGGATTGGAGAGTTAGAGTGGACTCATACGTGGAAGTCTCGAGGTCGTGAAACACGATGAGCCTTTCTGGGCTCAGCTGATGGTCACAGGTGGTGGTAATGTGGGGAAAGATTCAAGGGGGGATAACTAGCACTCATCCCTCATCGGGAATCGACTATCGAGAGGATTGAGTAGGCTCATTCCAAGAAATCCTGATACGCGAATTCACGATATGCCTTTTGCATAGGTGTGCAGTCAGAGCCCATGACCGCATGGAGTAGAAGCTTTCACTTGGGCGCTTAGTCATGTAGGTGGAGTTTCGTGAGAGGACATATGTATTTGAAGAGTGAAAGTTCTAGGAGGGATCAGAGAACTGTCCCAACTCAAGGAGATTGAATGATCCAGTGAGTGAGAGGTCAACGGACCCTGCTGAGGTGGGGCGTTTGCATCAGGTGGTATAGAGCTGAGATTAGTTTTTTTTGCAGACAAAAGACAAAAGGATAAAGGAGGAAAGTTGATACCGTTTGTAGTATCAAGGAAATTTGATTTCTGTTCAAAGATGACATAGTAAAATCATGCCACCCAGAAGGCATAGAGCGAATGCAGAAATTGAAGAAGAAATGAGGCGACTTTGAATGAGGTTGGATGCCATGGAAACAACACATAGGAGAGCACCAGACACTAGAGATATTAGTGAAGCTGAGAGCGAAGAAGAAGTAAAAGATGAAAAAAATGTAGTAGATGATGCTGCACAAGATCTCTTGATAAAAGCTGTTTCAAAGATAGGAGTTAGGGCACGGATAGAGGTACCTATGTATGAGGGAAATTTGGAAGTTGAAGAATTGTTAGATTGGGTACGTGCTATGGAAAAATACTTCGATTACGAAGACATCGAAGAAGATAAGATGGTGAAGCATGCAGTGACAAGACTAAATGGTCATGCAACATTATGGTGGGATGAACTGCAAGATGAACGCAGGAGAAATGGTAAGAAAAAAATTAAAAACTGGGATAGGATGGTAGCTAACTTGAAATCCAAATTTATCCAGCGGGATTACCAAATAAATCCTTATAGAAGATTGCAAAACTTGAAACAGAGGGGTTTATCAATGAAGGAGTACACTGAAGAATTTTACCGACTGAACATCAGGGCTGGAAAGAAAGAGAATGAAGATGAGAAGACATCAAGATATATCAATGGGATGAGATATGAGGTACAAGAGGAGATCAACATGATGTCTATCATTAAAGTCAAGGATTCCTATCAAGTAGACTTGAAAGCTGAAGAAACATTGACCAGGAAGCAAAGCCAATGAAGAAGAGGAGGAAATTGAAATAGAGGCAAGGGAACCAACAGAGAGAAGTTCCAGAATTCGAAGCCTGAAGTTGACAAACAACATAGTCACATTGAGAAAGGTGGAAGTTCTAAAGAAGGACAACATAGAGGATGAGATTATTTTTCCAGAGGAAGAGGAAGAGGAAAAGCCAGAGGAGACGTAGTTAAATGCTATACCCATGGAAAATAAGGACACAAATCTTGGGAATGTCCCGACAGAAAGAGAGAAGAAGTCGGAGAAGCACACATTGCTGAAGCACAAAAGCATGTGGAAGTAGAAGAATTAGAAGGAGGGAGGAACCTCATGATGATGAAAACTCTTCTCAAACTTGAAAAGGAACCAGAGGAACCAGTTCAGTGAACAAGCCTGTTTAGAACTGCTTGCAAGCCGAAAGACAGAGTTTGCAAAGTAATCATAGATAGTGGGAGCATTGGCAATCTAGAATCCACAGAGATGGTGGAGAAGCTGGAAATGAAGACAACTGTACATCCAAATCCATACAAGGTATTGTGGTTGCAGAAAGGACATCAAATCATGGTAAGTCAATAATGCCAAGTTGAATTTAAAATAGGAGGTTACAAAGATGAAATACTGTGTGATGTAATTCCTATGGAAGTCTTTCATATTTTATTGGGGAGGCTATGGCAGTATGACCAAAAGTTTATTCATGATGGGAGAAAGAATACCTATACCCTAGAAAAGAATGGTAGAACACATATGGTACTACCCATAGAAGACAAAGAGAAAAAGAGAGAAGATATTTCAAGCATACTTCTCATGAGTGGGAAGGATCTCTTAAATTCAAGAAGGAGAAAGAAATGAAGTTTTTTATTGTGAGGAAGACTAGAGTTATCCTTACAAATACTTCTGTAGAAGACTTGCCTGTAGAAATGCAGGAACTGTTGAATAATTTTGTTGATATAGTCGTGGATGAGTTACCACACTTGTTACCACCCATTAGGATCATAAGCCATCATATTGACCTTATTCTAGGGGCTAGTTTACCAAACAAAGAAGCTTATAGGTTGACACCTAGAGAGAATGAGGAAGTCAAAAATCAAGTCTAGGAGTTGTTGGATAAGGGGTTAGTCAGGGAAAGCCTAAGACCATATGCAGTACCAACTGTATTAAGTCCAAAGAAAGATAGGGGATGGAGGATGTATACAGATTCCCAAGCCATAAAAAGATAACCATTAGATACATATTCCCTTTATCGAGGATGGATGATTTGATGGATTGTTTGAGTGGAGCAAGCTATTTTTCCAAGATAGAATTGAAGAGTAGATATCATCAAATCCAAATGAGAGAGGGAGATGAATGAAAAACAACATTTAAGACAAATGAAGGATTGTTTGAATGGTTGGTCATGTCGTTTGGGTTGAGAAATTCACCAAGCACATTTATGAGATTGATGAATGAAGTGATGGAAGACTACATAGGCAAATTTGTCATAGTATATCTATATGATATACTAATCTTCAACAAGATAAAGGAAGAACACTTAAGACATTTGACATCAGTGATGGAAAGGTTGCAGCAAGAGAAATTGCTGATAAATCTGAAGAAGAGTTCTTTTATGAAGAAGGAGCTCATATATTTGGGTTTCATAATCTCTTCAAATGAATTGAAGATGGACCTAGAAAAGGTGATATGATCAGAAAATGGACACCACCGAGCAACATATTTGAGGTAAGAAGTTTTCATGGGTTAGCAAGATTTTATAGAAAATTTATCAGAAATTTCAGTGGCATGTGTGCACCCATGTTGGACACTATGAAGAAAAAACAAAAGTCATTCAATTGGACAGAGGAAGCTGAAAGAAGTTTCAAAGTGTTCAAAGAGAATATCACAGAGAAACCAATTCTGGTCTTACCATATTTTGGAAAAACATTCCAGGTGATATGCGACGCAAGTGGATTAGCTATTGGAGCAGTCTTGAGTCAGGACAATAGACCAGTTGCTTATTTCAGTGAGAAACTGAATGATCCCAAGCAAAAGTATTCCACGTATGACAAGGAATTTTATGTGGTGATTCAAGCATTGAAAAAATGGAGACACTATCTAATTCCTAAAGAATTTGTCTTGTACAGTGACAATCAAGCTTTGCAGTTTATTACTAGGCAAGAAAAATTGAATCAGAAACATGCAAAATGGGTAGAATTCATGCAGAATTTTAATTTTGTTACTAAACACATTGTTGGAATTGCTAAAAAAGTCGCATATGCTTTGAGTAGAAGGAGTTTGATTGTACATGAATTCCAAGTGGAGACCTTGGGGTTCGAACACCTCAAGGAGATGTATAAAGAAGATGTAGATTTCAAAGAAGCTTACGAGGCATGAAAGAATCCTTTATTGGGGGATAGAATCCCATGGACTGAATATTTGATTCAGGATGGATTATTGCTCAAGGGGAGCCAATTATGCATTCTGAAGTGCTCAATGAGAGACAACCTACTGAAAGAGAAACACAATGGAGGTTTAGCTAGGCACTTTGGTCATGATAAGACATTTACACAGTTGAGAAATTCATATTATTGGCTGAGCATAAGAGAAGAAATGAAGAAGTTTGTAAAAGAATGCAGAATTTGTCAATATGCAAAAGGAAGACAACAAAACGCTGGTTTGTATCAGCCATTACCAATTCCAGAGAGTTTGTGGGATGCAATCAGTATGGATTTTGTTTTGGGATTTCCTAAAACTCAAAAAGGGAGTGATTCCATATTTTTTGTGGTGTAAAGATTCTAAAATGGCACATTTCATACCAGGCCATAAGACAAGCGATGCCACACACATCGCCAATTCATTTTTTAGAGAAGTAGTGAGACTACATCAATTGCCAAGGAGCATAGTTTCAGACAATGACACCAAATTTGTAGGACACTTTTGGAGGACTCTATGGAAGAGGCTAGGGATGAACTTATCCTTTAGTTCAACATATCACCCTCAGACAGATGGACAGACTAAAGCAGTAAACTGGAGTTTGGGAAAATTGTTAAGAAGATTAGTCACTGAGAAAGGTCGACAATGGGATCAAATTCTGGCATAGGTAGGATTTTCATTCAACAATTCAGTAAACATGAGCACAGGAAAAAATCCATTTGAAATTGTGTATGGTATACAACCAAGAGGGATTACAGATTTGAGATATTTGAGTCAAGATGAGTTCAAAAGTGATGGAGCAAAGGATTTTGAAACAAAAATGTAGAAACTCTATGATAGAGTCAGAGAGTAGTTACAGGACAACAATTAGAAATACAAGAGCAGAGTTGATCAAAGGAGAAGAGAAGTTCAATTTGAAGTTGGAGATGAAGTTTTATCTCATTTGAAAAAAGAGATATTCCCAAGGAGAACATACAACAAGTTAAAGATGAAAAAGATAGGACCATGTAGGATTCTCAGAAAATTTGCAGCCAATGCTTATGAGATTGAGTTGCCAGACAATGTTGGGATATCGTCGATATTCAATGTTGTAGACCTGTATCCTTACAGGAGAGATGAAGCAGGAAAATTAGATGATCATAAAGAAATTCAGTGGGAAGAGCAATTCCCATAGCAGAAAAACCTCAGATGGAGAAAATTATCGAATACAGGGATGGAAAGAAAACTAGGCAGAAGACATATCCTGAATAATTAGTGAAGTGGAAAGATCATCCAATGGAAGATGCAAGTTGGGTCACAAAACCTGATATTTTGAAGCATGCAAATATAGTGTAGGAGCTCATGGACAAGAGTCCATGATTTTTTTTAACCAGAGGAGCATGATGTAGGATCATAGCCTTCAAAGTCAACAACACACACATGGAGGAAAACATAGGACATCTCAGCAATGACATAATTTCAAATCGAGCATTAACTCATAATTTAATGGGTTGTTGAGATATTTTTGTAACAACATTTTAAAATGTAACTTGTTTGTAAAGTCTTGAAGGACTATAAGAAATTGTATATATGGAGTGTCGACTCTATTTGGCAATAAATAGTAGTTATTATAATAGGAAAAAGTAGGTAATAGCTTTGAATTTGAAATGATATATTTCAGAACAAGACGAGAGAGCTCATGGAACAATCCTTAGATAGTTTTTCAGTATTGCATTTTAAGATAGAGAATGTAAGAGACATAATAGAGAGATCAATAGAGAAGAGTAGAATAGCAGAAACATTATGTATTTTGTTTTCATGAATGAATAGAATAGACAAAAGTTGTCCCAAATCTTTGGACTGGGTCCATTTCATGTGTGATTGAATGAATTTTATTTTGTGTGTATGATTTGTTACAGTTCATTTTCATGTATGAGTGTTTGAGAGATTAACTGTATGAGTTCATGATGAAACTGGTTGAGTTTCATTCATTTCTCTTCTGATACTTGTATGCAAGGTGTGCATCTCAAGCCCAAGGAGCATGTCAAATGAGTTTAGAATTGATTCAAAGAAGTTCAGAGAGATATTTAGAGAAAATTAGACTAGGTGCAAGCTGTGCACAACGTCAAGGAGCCGACAAGCTTTAGAGAACCAGTGCAGAAGAACATCAGGTGGGTGAGAATCATTTTCTTGGCAAGAAAATCCTTTGAACTGAGTTATTTAAAATCTGGAAAAATGCAAGATGTGTGTGGGAGATTGAAATCCTTCCAAGGGATAAAGCTCATAAGAGATAGCACTTTCTACAATTGTTAGCGAGAACCATAAGTTGGATTCGTAAGAGGGGCGAAGATTGAGTCTCTGAACCCTGAGAAATATTCTATGTCTGGGAGAAGGCATAAGTTCAAGAGAGAAGGTACAGTGGCCATAGATTAGTCACAGGGAATATTTGGACCGTCGAATCCATGTCTAGGCAGTGAGAAGTAAGTGCAAGAAGAAGACAGATCTGAACCGTCATATCTGGCATGTGAACCAATAACCATTGGATCCAGAGGAAGTCGCATGGGGGAAGTTTTGAAGCCATCAAAATCGTCCATCAGAGAGGGCATGTGGCAAGTGCACAACGTTTCTCTCACTCATAACTTGAAAGGGTCAAAGGGAAGTCTATGAGGTTTCGCCAACTGAAAACTCCCGAAAGGATCATAGCCACTGACTCGCTACTAGAGAAGGTCAAAGGAGCAAAGTCGAGGACTTGCAAGGTCCGAACTCTCGATAGGATATGATTCATCAGATCATGAGAGAAACATGACTATCGATCTGGGCGAAGGAAATATCAGAGGTTTGGGGATCGAGATTTCGAAAGGTAAGCATAGGGGTTGAGATTCAATCTGATGAAGCGTGAAGTCCCAACGCACTCAAAGGAGTATCCCCAGGTCATAGGTAAGGGTCACCTAGACGTATACCAAAGGGAAAGCTAAGGAACATTAGCCTGTTTTGAAACTCGGGTATTGCAGAGTTAGAGTGGACTCATACGTGGAAGTCTCGAGGTCATGAAACACGATGAGCCTTTTTGGGCTCAGCTGGTGGTCACAGGTGGTGGTCACGTGGGGAAATATTCGAGGGGAGCTAACCAATGCTCAACCCTCATTGGGAATTGACTATCGAGAGGATTGAGGAGGCTCAATCCAAGGAATACCGATACGTGAACTCACAGTACGCCTTTTGCATAGGCGTGTGGTCACAACCCGTGACCACGTGGAGTAGAATCTCGCACTTGTGTTCTTAGTCACATAGGTGGAGTTTTGTGAGAGGGCTTGTGGATTTGAAGAGTGAAATTTCCAGCAGGGACCATAGAACTATCCCAACTCGAGGAGATTGAACGATCCAATGACAGAGATGTCACCGGACCTTTCCGAGGTGGGGGGTCTGCATCACCTCCCCTCTGTCATCCCTCCCCTGCGGTTTTCCTGGCCATGCCACGTGAGAGAGGCAAGTCCCAGTGTAGGCCAACTTACTATAGTCAAGTAGGTAGGTAGAAGCACATAGGACTAACCTCTCTGTTATGAACATAAAAATACACATAAATAAGATATTAATAAATATAATAATTAAATAAATATTAATAAATAATATTTATTAATAATGAAAATACATGACTATTGGTTATGGACACCCCTCCGTGGGTATATAAGCGAGCCCTGATTTCTCAATTGTAATCATCTTAATTTATTCATTATTCAATATACATATTATTTCAATTCTGTAGCTCCTTGTTTTTTTTGTAACATTGGTATCAAAGCGAACTCATACTTGGTCCACTGCCATCACCATTTCACTATGCTACACATCCACTATCATCCCCCTACATCCTTTCTTTTCACAGCCTCCACCCRCACYGACCACATTCCCCCTTCCCTCTTCCCATCCCCCCGCAAACTGCCCTCCACTCCCAAAAATCCCTCGTCCCTCATCCTTCATCTCATTCCCCCCATGACCTATCCTCCACATCTCCAAACCATCCACATGAACCCCACTACACTACAGACTCCCGACAACCTTGTAACTTTGAGATTGTCCTCCCAATTCCCTCCACGACCCACTACGCAATACCCTCTTGTCCCCCACTCACCCGACACTTGGTACACCCTATCCTCACACCTCAAAATCACCTATAACCTCTTCTACTACCGTCGATCCCCCGTCCACTACATCGACCAAACCTCCCGACAAATTCCCTGACAAATTCCACCATGTCCTCATGCCCCGATAAGCAACTCGTAACCTATGCTTTTCTCTATTAAATCGTGCGTAGAGTCGTAGGATTTAAAAAAAAACCACCTTTATATATATAAATTAATAATTTTTTTTTTATATTTTAATTATTTTTAATATATGAAAGTCAAATTTAGTTATTAAAAGACTTTAACTCTATATTGAGAGATTGAGTATTTAGGGGCATCCTAATTGAGTCAAAATTGTGGGAAAGTATTCACCCCCAAATACCAAAAAAAATGTCAGAATTAAAAAACCAAATCGAAAAAATAAACCAAGAATGTGAAAGGGCTAGAGAATTACTCGAAAAAGCATTACAAAAAACTAACGAGGAGTTGAGAGAGGAAATAAGGATCAATAATAAGGAAATCAAACAATATTTGAACCATAATCTTAAAGATTTTTTTTTAACAGAAGTCAGAATCGAATTACGAAAAGGCATGGATAATCTAAAACAAGATCTTAAAGACGACATTTTTCAAGAACTCGGGGTTAACCTACAACGAGGTTTGGGAAAATTTAATTAAAATTTGCAACAAATTCTCATTGTGATGACACAACATAACGAAGAAAATATTAATGAGATTTTAAAATTAATAAAAGGCCAAGGGCACCAACAATCCACCCAACCACAACCAAGTGACTCAAGCACATATAACATACCACCACTACCGCTGACACCACCTCCCTACAATTTGAATTCCCAACCTATATCACAACATCAACCATTAATACATTACCCTCCCAAAGATAAAATGGAATTATCAAAATACAATGGAGGTGATAACCAATGCGTGGCTTGGTTTAACAAAACTGAAGAATATTTCCATAGATATAATATTACAACTAACGAAGAAAAGGTTAAATATGGATCCGTGTACCTCGAAGGCACTGCATACAATTGGTACCTATGGTGGAAAGGAAGAATCCAATCATACACTTGGAAGTCCTTCAAAAATGATTTTTTAAAAAGATTCTAGGGCATTTCAGAACAAATTTTTTTATAAAATCGCACGAGATTACATAAAAAAGGATTTATTATTTAATTATTATATTTATTGATATATTATTTATGCATATTTTTATGTTCATAACACTCTCACTCTCCACTTCCAGGAAGCAACTTAGGCCGCTCTCCCCGCTCTCGTCAAAATTGGTGTGAGGATGCACAAACTAAGCTTCGTTTGTCTAACTCAGAGCATTTCTATGGAGGTTGCACTATGGAAATGGAGATTCCTCATAATTGGGAGGAAAATTTGCCTAATTTAAAAAAGACCACCATGGAGCAATGACCATCCACAGGTACCAACACCCCTATGAATTGCCTTGAACCAACCATGATAGACTGTATAGTTGAAGAGGAAATCCCTCCACTAATGGAGTATTACTGTAATAATTCCACCGATCAAACAATGAGGACCCCAAAATAAATTGGGGTGCTTGTTGGAACAAGGAAGACACGCGTAGAGATACTTACACAGAAGAGCCAATTCACTCGGATCTGGGAAACCACGACCCACCCAGCTCTTGCAGAATCATGGAAGGCCACCTTGTATTGATTTTCGAGATGTGAAGGGACTTGGCTTAGCAGCTACACAACCAAAAAATCCTCAACAAGTGCCTGGACGTCCTGTTTGACTGCCTTTCAAGCGATCCTATGAAAAGTCATTGCCCGACTTGCTATCATCCATATTCCTTCAAAATCTTCCAGGATGAATGCCCTAGTTCACCTCATGTCTAGTCTCCTTACTGTTAATTTCTGTGGTTTTAACTTTCAATTTTTTGTGGCAATCAAACTCTGGTTCATTAGCTGGTTAGGGAACATAGTCGATCACATGTTCTGGTTTCCACGCATGTGGTAGAACATGTGGCAAGTCTCCTTGTTTTTTAAGACAAGTGTCATCTTTTGGTCTTTAAACAATAGTGTCCACTTGTTTTCGTTTCCACATATGTGACAGAATTGGGGACGAGTTTTGGTGTATCTTTAGACATGTGTATCTTTTGTGAGCTCAAGGTAATATAAACTTTTTTATTAAAAAAAAATAAAAAAAATAATATGGAATTTATTCATATCTAATCATTTTCATTTTCAATATGAAATTTGTTTATATCTAATCACTTCTTAATGGTTATCAGGTGAGGTTTTATATAAATTATTCAAATTTAAATATTTAAAAATGTACTCTAATCACTTTTGATGTGAAATTTGTTTATATCTTATTCAAACAATTCAAATTTAATTTAAAAAAAGGTAAAATTCAATATATATTAAAAGAATATTTGTAATTAAGTTTAATCTGAATTATTATTGATACAATTTATACTTCATGCTATTATATATATTTTTATACTTAAATACTTTTAAAATAATATATTACACTAATAACCAAAAATATCCTTATATACTCTTCATTCATATTCGTTGTGTAATGTGTTAAATTTATTAAGTTAAAAAAAAAATCCATAAAAAATTCATAACATGTTTAATTTATGAGTTAAAATTAATTAACAATCCACAACAAAAATTTATAACAAAATTAAGTAACAACCACAACAAAAATCATAACAATTATCACATGCATGAAGGGTTTAGGAATCTCCACAACAATAATCACATGCCTTAAGGGTTTAGGAATCTCTTTTAAGCGTTTTCGAATGCCCCTCAAAGAATTCACTCAAGTACTTTCTAATGCATATCTATAAATAGACTTAGTACTTTTTAAAGTATATCCATATCTATACATATATATCCATATGTATAGTGGGCCTAATGGTTAAGAACATGTGTTTCCTCTTAAGAAGTCACAGATTCAAATCCTATGTAAAATGTCTTCTAATGTGGTTTGAAAAAATGTTTTTATTCTTAAAGTGACATATTGAGCTCTTAATTAGTATATTACTATAATGACTTCTACTAGTTATTATTTTAATGAGCACCATAAGAAAAATTTTTCCCCAAACTTAAAAAAAAAATTAAATAAAAAAAATTTAAAAATTATTAAAAATCTATAAATTAATAAAATAAAATTCTGAAATTTTTCTTACATCTAAAACCTAAACACATATAAACTTAATAAAATACTTACAATCTTTAAAAACAAATTATATTCTAATGTGGTAACCAATAAAGTTATCCTAATAACTAAATATAACCTTAAGTACCATAGAATTGGTAACTACATAAAGAATTAAATCTAACCTTAATTGAATCCTCTCCTATTTTATTATTGGATATGTTTTAACATTGAATTTCATTAAGTATAACCTTCACCACAATATAATTATAACTACATAAATAATTAAATCTAACCTTAATTGAATCATCTCTTACTTTATTGGATTTCTTTCTACATTGAATATTGATAATCATATCAATAAGTGAAATATTATGAAATCATTTTTGGATTAAATATTCATTCCATAAATAACTTGGATTGGGTGCCCTATGCCACTTACACCACCCTCCACATGGATAGAGTGGATTCTAGTTTGCAATCTACTGTACATGGAAATATGTTGAAATGAGGGGAGGCTCACGACAAGGGAGTTCATGCCCAAATGGGGGTGCCCATATTGAAATTATGTAATTGAATTGGTGACAAGACTTAGGTTATGCACCATCATAGAAGAAATAATAACTTGGTTATTTCAACTCCTAAATGTTTAGAAAGGTTGAAGCTGATGGATACTCATGCAATTCATAAATTCAACGATGGATGGAGACTCTTCTTAATACCTAGTTTTGGCGTCACATTTCTATTTTTGCTGGTCAGGTATTTCATTATGCTTCCTCTATTTTTTGTCTTAGTTTTTTCCTATTGTATTTCTTTGGTTGTCATCCTACAATTTATGCATTTCATTAAACCAATTTGGGTTACCTATGGTGGTTGGTGGATTTTTTTTTGTTGAGCCCCATTACACTAGTTCGGTATTAAATTTGATCCCCAACATGTCACTTTGGTAATTCATTTTTTCCTCTAATATCATTGCCCCTTTCAATTTCCATGTCGTCCATTGGTCTCAACTACAACCTGATACCTCGATCCTCTACTAGTTTGTGAATATGGCTAGGTCAAACACTAATTTCAACCTAGAATATAGTAAAATAGGGTCTCAAACAAGGTCAAAACCAACAACTTGAAGCCTTATCTCCTAGATCCTTATTTGGTACATAACCATTGTTGAAAAGGATTCCATAAAGGAAACCAAAGATTTCCATTCTTGGTTCTCTCATTACATAAAAAGGAGATGACACACCTAAAGATTTTGTAAAAAAAAGAGAAAAAAAATAACCAAAGAACAAATTTAGGAAGAAAACAACAGATAGATCTTTGATTCAACATTTTCTAGAACTAGAGAGAATTTTTTTTAGGAAAACCTACCTCTATTGGATCAATAAAACTTTTATTTCCTTGTTGTGGAAGAAATAGGCCTCCAACAATAGGTGAATCTCCATAAGTTTGATTTGATGGATA
This sequence comes from Picea glauca, assembly GCA_000966675.3. Taxonomy (NCBI): domain Eukaryota; kingdom Viridiplantae; phylum Streptophyta; class Pinopsida; order Pinales; family Pinaceae; genus Picea; species Picea glauca. The sequence goes on along the minus strand of JZKD02S2153149.1, from coordinate 91,020 downwards.
TGGAATTTGAAGCAATTTTCAAAGCAATCTTGGACATCACTATCATAGTGTCCGACACATATGGAAATGACATTGATAAAACAATATCTCTTGAAATAAATATAGGCTTGAAGGGTACCCCTCCAATCCAATCCTTGTTGAAGAATATCCCCTTCGAGTGAAACAAGATCAAAAGAGGGGTCACATGAACCTAAGTTTATAGGATTGTCAAACTCAAACAACCATGTTTTGTATGCTCAATTCTAGGATGTTACTATTTCATCATGATTTTATGTTATTTCCTAGTATATCTTATGCATTTATTAGAATGATATATGTTCAACATCTGAAGGTTATAGGTGTTTTTGGAGACTTAATGATGACTCTTTTTTTTACTTTCTAAGTCCTAGTTTCTTCAGTCGAAAGCTACTAAGATACATGATTGTACCATTATTTTATATTATATTAATATAAGAACCTTCTAGTTTACAAAAAAATAAAAATGAAAATAATTCCATAATAATATTTTTTTACAAGGAAATCCTCATGGAAAGCCATCATAGTACTTCCCCATGATCCATGGATTGTAAACGGGCTAAACCATTGACCCTAATTACAAATCCCAACCCCTAGGGATAAAGAGAGTTGAATCCAATACCTCCCCAACTTTGGGGGAGAGATAATAAGTCTCATATTTGGCTCATGAAAATTTGAGCTAACCCTAATGTATTTCATAATAATATACTATTATAATATAATATAATATAATTATCAAATTTGTACGATATATAATAGATATTATTATTATTTTATTGCTTATAAACATTGATTTAAAAAAATTCATATATTTTATTAAAATAGTAATAATAATAATAATATATTGATCATCATTATTATTATTTTTTTAACAAAAACATGTAGGATTTTATTAAAAAGAGGCTGCGGAAAAGCTGAAATAACAAAAAAGGTGCATGGATTTCAAGAGTCTAAGCATCTTATTTTGAAGATAAAATAATTCAATTTTCTTCAAACTTTCATCACATATAGAGGAGAAACCAAACTCTTTTTGATTTCTTATACCAAATTTCTAGGAACACAAATAGATTCTGACAAACTGACTACAAAGGTTTACACATAAAAAAAAGTTATTTTTGAGACTTTTTAACCCCTCATGATTTCCAGCGGGGACTAAAAAGATCGAATGGAACCGTGCTATAATTCATTCATGTTCCATGAATTACCT
>JZKD02S2153149.1:22131-40201 GCA_000966675.3 Picea glauca | reverse complement strand
AGTGGTTAAACTGATTTCTGAAGGAACCCGCTCTGATACCAATTGTTGGATTACTGAGAGGGGGGTGAATCAATAATAGTGCAATTATAATCCTTTTTATCCAAATTGATCCAAGTGTTATATCAATGTAGTATTATTATCCAATAATGAGCAATAATAAATGAAAAATCACACACATACATAGTACACCAGTGTTTTATGTGGAAACCCAAATCGGGAGAAAACCATAGAATGTTTTTTCTTATATGTCTTGATGAATTACATTCATTGGAAGCACCAACTTCCTTTGTTTTCTAGCTGCAACTGGAAGGAGGCTCCAAACCCCTATATTCTTAGGCTACAACCTGAGGGAAGCTCCAACTCCCAAATTATCTAGCTACTACCATAAGGAGGGTACAAACCCCTATGTTCTACAACTACAACCGAAAGGTGGCTACAACCACCTGTCCTTGCCCTGTCCTGCCACCCTGAAGTAGAAGTAGAATGATGGAACCACTGTCAACCTGTCACTATGAAATATACTGTTGTACAAATGTATTAATCTGTGCCACTAACCTGTATCCAATCTATACAACTTCCCTGTAATCAATATGTACCTGAATTGAACATGTATCCACAAAAATACAATAGATACGCAACCTGTAGTGATGTAGCCCTCGTATTTACGCACCCTATCTGTTATGTATCTTGTGTATTCATTTTAAAACTAGGGTTTCCTTTCACTTGAAAACTTCTAACCCTATGTAACTTCTTTCACATAGATCTGTAACCTGTCATTGTATCCAGACTGTAACTGTACCCTATGCATGCATCCTCATACATAGCCTCTACTCAAGGCAAGTATGTCTCTCTCTAGTCATGTGCCATATAGGTATGTGTAATCATGAACAAGTATAATATCCCTCACATGATCTTAGTCATCAACCCCTTTTTGATATTCAACTTCTCAATACATCAATAAATACAAGATCTCAACCATGTACAATAAAAACTCTTAGCCATATGACAAGAAATACAAGATGTGCCTCAACAAGAAGTATCAATGATACATATACCAACACTGTATTTATATAGATCTGACTTATACAGAAGATCCCATGTAACCACTAGTATCTCTAGGGAGAATCCTCAAATCTCCATTGCCATTCCTCATGCAAACATCAAAATCCAACTATTCATAGAAATACGACATACCTTTTAAACCAATGGATGGATCTGATGTATTTGAGCACTCTAGACCTTCCTGGGAGCTTGATATTAGAATCTAGAACCTCTGCACCTTCATCTTCTCAAGTTTCATGGCTTTATCAACATGTACTCACCCTATACACAACCAACTTGCTTACATACTCACCCTATACACAGCTAGCCCATGTACGTATGCACCCTATACACAGACAACTTACGTATGCCTCAGAAAATATGGTTTTTTGTGAATTCGAGAATTTATCCGTCAAACCTTCATGCTACCTTAGACGTTCTCCACTTTAGATGTATCCACAAGTATTTACAAGAATATTTACAGAAGAAAATAGATATACACTATTTACAAGTGTGTTTTTATGAGTGAAATTATCTCTTATTTATATCTTCATGTAGCTTTACACTTTCCTTATTTTAGGGATTCTTCATTTAAAATAATTTCTTTTTCAAATCACTTTGACTCTTGGGGGCTTCTATAAGACTCATGAAGGTTCTCTAACTTCATATGGTCATAACTCTCTAACCGTGAGGAGTTATGTGACGTTCCACATACCACCGGAAATGAAATGACAAGCACTATCCATCTGGGATAGTTTCACTCACAAATTCAATATCCTTCACCTCATTATTCCTCAAATAAGCATGGGTTCTCTCACTCCACAAAGCGTCTTCCCATGAGGGATTTCACCATAAGGGGACCAATTTGGAGTTCATCTATTTTTACTTCTTATCAACCATGAAAAGAAAATAATAATTCATCTTTACATCAAACAATCTTGGGTCCAATACCCAAACCTTGTGCCATAGGGATTTCTTCAAGGGTCAACATCAATGAAAACCAACCTTAATCAACAAGTACTCCATATACAGTTGGGTTGATATAATATTCTTCACGTGCGATGGTTTTGTATAGTTGGTTGATTTCCTCCAAATCCATACAGGTTGGTTCCACAAATATTTTGGCTTCAGATGGATCTAAGGGTGCAATGAACAAATATTTCCATGACTCAAAGCTCATATTCCTTGTCTTCAAGTTGATTATGGCCTAGTTATAAAATTCCCAATCTATCCCAAGCAATGTTGGATAAGGTGTTGTACCATCTACTATTTCTATTACTTCAAAATATGTCTTATTGTGCACTCCATCCAAATTTACTTTCACACCCTTAAGCCTCCTAGTTGACAGAACTCTATGCTAGTTTTCTATCTTTAGTTGAATTGGTGAGTAGCCTAACGTTGGATCTCCCATGCATTGTCATGTATTCTTTGGTAAGACATTTAATTTAGATTTGAGGTCCAATATAACATCTCCCATGTTGAAATATCCGATATTGACATTCAATCTAAATTCTTTGCTTGTCCTGTTTCTTGCATGGAGGAGATTGATTGTTTTGTTTTATAATTTACACTCAGTGTTTTTGTTACATATATCTAGAAGATTCTATAAGATTGTGATAGATGAGGGATCTTTGAATAACTGAACACATGAGTGAAGAAAAGTTCTAAGATTACTTACTTGGTCCTCAGGGTGTACTTCACTGGTGTGGTCCATTGCTGATCACATTTCATATGTGGGTGTGGCTTCAGTATGATGTAGGGAAGATGTAGATGCCACATTATTCTTGATAAAATCTTGTCTGGCCTCCTGGAAATTTTCCTTCTCTTTCCTTGCATCAAACTATTTTTGTGGTTCAATATTCTTCTTCACCCATTATTGTTGTGTTGGATCCTGTTGTAATACGCCAGCTCCTATCTTATCTCCTCCACGCGTAACTATGTTGATATTTATTCCATCATCCCTCGCCTCTACAAAAATCCATTGAACATTATGATTTTTCTGATTCCTCTTTTCTTGAATATTTCCTAATAATGTTGGACAATCCTCTATATCATGATCTGTTGCATGATAATACATGCATGTTGCAGGTGGAAGTGGACATTCTCTTGCATAATGTCCTCGTTTTTGTCATTTATGGCACACTACTAGACCTCTTCCTCTTCCAAATCCTCCTCTACCTTATCCTCCACCTCTGTATGAAGTTCGATCTCCTCATGTTTCATTTTACTAAGGCACTTGATTGTACTACCCAGGGTTATATTGTGGCTGTGCGTTATTATACTGAGGCTACAAATTTTTGTATTGTTGCTGCACATTATTATATGGAGGTGGTACCTAGTTAAAATTAGGTGCAACTTTCCCTGTCATCATTTCTTCCTGCACACTATAGGTATCTGACATTCTCTCTTGCATCAAGTCCATTGTCCTACAATATTTATCATCATGACCCACTGATTTGAAAAAGTTGCAATATGAACTCTTAGGTACTGTATAATACTTATGCATCATTGGACAATGATATGAATAATGTCCATGTGTTTTACAGATCTGACACCATAGTCATCCTGTTGGAAAAGGGTTTGGTAGCTATGTTTCCATGTACTGCGTGAAAGTTGGGCACTCATTCTTGTGGTGTCCTTCCATTCTGAATGTGGTACCTCAAACAACTTCTATTTTCACTTTTCCCCTATTATGGTTTAGTTGAAACATGAGTTTCTTTAGATCCTCCTTTAGCTCCTCTATTTCTAGATCTGTCTTTCGGTATTGGTTCTCTTCGAGTTGTAGGGATTCTTGTAGAGCCTCCTCCTATGTCTGAAAGTTTTGATGCCTCAAAGGGTATTTGATATGTGGTAATAGGGAGTTAAGAAAGTGATGTATATGCTTCATATCAATATGAAATAATTCAAATTACCTTTAATACATTTAAACCTCTAATCGATCTCCCAAACAGACTCACCTGGTTCATCTCATTCATGTAATGATTCTATGAGCTAGCCTTCTAAAATTGATTTACTAGTAGGTTATTGACATCTGTAGTCATTCTTATTGTTCCTGGTGGATTGTTTGCAACTAAGATCATGTACCAATCCAGTGCATGGTCTCTTAGAGTGATAGCTAACTGCACAAGTTTTGTATCCTCATATGTGATTTTCTTTTCGTCCCAAAAATTCTCACATATAGACAAGTTCTTTTTAGGATTCTATGATTCTTCTCCCTTGAATTAAGGTAACCTGATGGTGGGATCATGTCCTGCCATCTTGAATGACAATGAACTACAACCTCTATGTGGTTTAGATACTTAACTACTACTTCCTGAATTGGATCTCCAGTCACTGCTCCTTGGTTGGGTGCACTTCCTACTGTCTTTCTTCCTCTAAAAGTCAGTTTTCTAGATGGTGGCGTTCTTTCTGGTGTATTAGTCACACACACGTTTATGGTGTACACACTAACACCAACATGGATGGGAGTGATGCCTTCTTTTCTTGCCCTTGGAATTCTTGTATTTCTTTCATATGTTACACACAGGATTTCCTCAAACTTCTCCACAATCTGGAGATCCTCTACCTCTTCCTAATCACTTTCCAATCCCTCTCTATTCTATGGATCTCTTCTTATTATTCATCTTATATTAGTAGGGTAATCCACTACATTTTTTTCCAGTTGTTTCCATGATCTACTTGATCTGATCTTCCTCCATCATGATTGGGTACAAGGCCTCCTCCTTCTTTCCTTTATGCATCTCTTCCTCCATTTCTCCAGCTCTTGTTAGTGCTTCCCCCCTTCCCCCATGCACGTAGAGAATTTTAGTTGTATGACTCCATAGTCATTACACATTTGTTATACAATAATATCTTTATGGAATTATACAACGATCGAATATACATTCCTCATGGTCCTCTTAAAAAATCTTTCTCTGCTGCGCTATAAGACTTCATAGTGTCTACTTCAAATTATGTGATAAATCCCACAACAATACTATCTAACCATAAATCTATTGCGCACATGAATTTGTTATCAAATTGTTGTAACTGAGTGATATCCATAGGATTCCACTCTAGCTGTATGATCCGATTTTTCACGTGGTTGTATTTCAACCTCAATATCCACTACTGCAACACATGTGGGGAATCATAGAAAACTACTTCATGCAAGTTACTAAATATGTACTTGTCCAGATATTTGTGTGATATGTACTTGGTCATTCTTTATTCATGCATGTAAATCAATATATCTAACTACTTCATCAAGACATTCATCTAAGATGTAATTATTGACAAAAAATACATAGACAATAAGCACTTCACATAACACATGATCTACTTTGGTTCACCCCCTCTTGGGCTATGTCCACAAGGATTTGGCATCTCATGCTCTTTTATTATGGTTCTGTAAAATATGGCATCACAGACACTACAAAGATGTTTATACGACCAGAAACAAAATTGTACGACCTTTGTGAGGCTAAATAGATCGCACTAATCTCCTCAACTTGTGATCTAACCCTCAAGGTATAGTTACTTTTCTCTCCCACATCTCAACAACTTACAAAAAGGTATCAAATCTTACAATCTTTTTCCTAGCTACATAAAATGGTCTTCTCTAACATGCTCCTCCTAAACCTAGACCTCATAGGTACTTATTTATACTTATTCTTGGCTTCTCATCCATTACATTGTCTTAAAAAAACCCTAACCCTAATGTGGTTAGGTTTCCTTGCATGCATGCCTTGCATGCTTTATTCACATGTGTTGCTTTTCCTTCTAGATGTACTTTTCTTCATTTTGGGTTTTTTGTCCAAAAATAACATCTCCTCAAAAACAGGCCTGTGCCCAACACTAACCAAGAAAGAGATTTTGGTTTTGACCCAGAGTAAAAAACTGTTACCCCTAAAAACTACGAGAAGAAGTTGCCGCATGGATCCGACAGATCCTCTACCACCATATGTATTGGGTGAGGGTAAGTGGGGATGTCAGATATCCCCACTCAGGGTAACAACTCATATGGATCTAGTGATTAATCCACCACATCATCATAGTTTTCCATTAGGAAAGTTCTGGTTCTCTATAATATCACGCGGGGAACTCCTTCACAACCTGATAATTGAAAATGAGGCTATAGTAAATCGTCGGACATCAGAGAGTGGGAAGCAGGACAAACATAATATTGCATTGGAACAAGTATTATAACTATTTTAGTTCATTATCCTTAATATACTAAGGTTGTAAGCTGAGGGTTGGGGTTAGAACCCAATGAAGAATCAATGGCAATACCTAAATTTAAAGGAGATGAATATAAAGAAAAAAAAATCTATGAAATTATTGAGATTGGTAGAGGAATATGATTGAATATTTTAGAAGAAATACATTATTTTTTTGGTGAATATAAATAATGGTGGATGTGTATTGATTTTGATACTAGATGGAATATGACATGGGAATAATTTGAAAAAATCTTCTCATATAAATGGATTAGGGATAAAAAATGGAGGTGTAACAACACTCATACCAAAATTATTAAATAATCAAACACAATGAAACAACCATTATTTTTTTTAAGATGTAGCGAAGTCATCAATTAAGTTAATCAAATATCACTTATACAATTAAATTAAATTTATAACATTATACATGCACTAGTAATATTTTGATTTCACAGTGAAGCAAAAAGCATTAAGTATCACTATCCATTTTTTATAAGTTAGTATGCTAACCACAATGGCATATCTAAAATTCTGATCTTACACACTTGTGAAGAGATATTTTCCCTCAGTGGAGAATTACTGTTGAAATTTGTTTTATTTGTAATAATTCACCAATAATTTAATTCCCTTTTTATTTATATTTTGATCTAAAGGTTTCTTAACAACTATGAGAATTTGATCGAGCCCTCTCTAGAAATCTTAACCAAAAATCAACCCTAACTACCTGGATCATTTACTACAATATAAGGATCAACACTTGGATTACATCATGAACTTTATAAACAAAAATCTAACATCAACCATAGTTTTCGTATCATTAGTCTCGATGATAATTATGTAATGTATTATCTAAGAATTGACATTTAATATGTGGCACACTTTTTATTACTTATTAAGTGGCGTAAGGTGGTTTTTTTATGACTATTAGTTCAAGCAATGGAAATTCAACACTAACAACTAATAGGATACCAACGCTAATTACAACTAGATCCATTTTAAAAAACAACCCAAGGACGTATCAAAAAAATCGTTTGTTCCGCAAAATGTAAAAATTGACATGCCCAAGTGAAATGCTCACTTTTATAGGTTCAAATCAATATATGTTACTTAAATTATATCAATTTAAGGATAATGAATCCATCTAATCCTATTCAAAATAATTATCATTAGTCTTGTTACGAGGACAATCTTTCTATGGCATGGGGTAAACCACAATAGACAGAATGACCTACATAAATCAACTATAATCCCAAGTATACTATATAAATGAAATGCTAACAAGAAAAGGTCAAGAGCCTACCTCATCCAGATGTTCGATGAAGACCACCATTGATCACACAACTCAAATCTTTATGCCTGCAACTTATCCTCAACAACAAAGATACACAAGCATATGGTGATAATATATAATGTTAGCATATAAATTATCATAATCCATTAACATACATGAAAAATACACCCATGGAATAATAATTCAAATATTTTCAAGATATCAATTAGATGAGAAAAGAGTATTTCTATTAAAATACTTAGCAGAATTATGTAGGTGACAAAATTCTGCAATGGCACTTATCGAAACTGAGGGATTAAGTCCCTCCAACTAGGCCTCCACCACTTCAATCCTCCACCAACGATAAGCTCATATAAGGAATACAATGAGTTTCTCAATAAAAAATAAGGAAGAACTTGGGGGCTAAACAATGAGTTCATACTTTCAAGGATAAGGGGATGCAAACTCAATGTGAAGTGAAATTTCTCCAGAGTAGATTTGCTCTCAAAAGTTGAATTCTCCTCCTTTCCAAGGATTGGATATGGTTCAATTTATAGCCTTCAAGTGGAGATGAAGGGATGAGTCAGATAATTTCTAGTATATGGAAGGTCAAGGATCATGGATCTTATGACATGACATGGAAACCCGACATAATTTTAATTTTGAGCACCAAACCCGATGTACGTAGGTTGTAGTGGAGAAACTTGTGTATACGCTTATTTTCTAACTGATATTGTGCGTATATGTGGAAAAATGTTCTTTTTTGGCTCTAGAGGGTAAAAAATGGGACTTCAAGTATGCATAGGGAAATGGAAAGGACATTAAAGAAAGTTGCATGGGGTGAGGTAAAATTTTCTATAACAAATTCCCCCTAATGTGTGTGGTCATAGGAGTATCACAGTTGGACGAAATACATTATAATTCTGACAAGTGGAGTAATGGAGACTCAGCTGGAAGTGATATTTACTCATGATAATATGGCAATCCATAATGAATTTATAGACATGGATTCCAATTTGAATTACACTACAAATACATGTGGAAATATACCAAATATTTGTTTAGGGCCATGAATAAGAAGTACAAGGTAGACACATTCCATAGGTTGTTATAGTCATGAACAAAGGCCCAGTGGAATCCAGTCTCAAACACAATCTGAAGATATCTGTATACAATGGAGTACAATATGATCTCCCATCACTGAAGTCATATAGGTACTGGTCCAATGAAAGAAAACAATAGAATATGAATGTTGCTACTGTAATATGGATTTCTTCTACACTATCTATCGAAGGTGCAAGTCTACATCATGTGAATAGAGGATTTGATGTCAAACACAATGAGACTTTGTTTGATTATCAGTCATTAAGTTATACCATTAACAAATGCGAGACAACTTATCAATAATGAAAGTAGGTATCGAGCCACTGAGTACATTCTTACAAGTGTGAATAAGGGTGTTGAGGTCGAACACTTGAATAATCCATCAATCAAGAAACATTGATGTATTCCCAATTGTTGATGGCAGGAGAACCTGCCACTGATGACTGCAAGCCTCTAGGTACTCATGGGAATCTAGGTATCATTTTCAGAATAGATGAGTTGAATTCGATGGAAGGAGACCCGATGAAAGGAGAGAATTAGGGAATCTTTCATCATTAAACATGAGGTACAAAGAAATAAATTGATGATTAGGAGGAGCTCATACAAATAGGATGTTTATAGACCAATGACCCTGAGCATCTTTCGCATGCACCAGATGCAAGTAGTGCATGAAAAAAACCCTCTAAATAGAAACCAATAAGGAATACTACCGAAAAAGGTGAGGAAACCACCAATAAGGATAATGGCATCCAAGACACTACATGAATCCCAATGTGTGAATAGATTTATTTTCGTTGAACATAAGGGAAACCCCCTAGTCAGTGACCAATGAGGATATATTGACTGTCGGTTTCAAGGTTACCAACCCATATTGAAAGTAGGACCAAGGTGCATGGTAGGAATACATATTCATGTGACTCTGAGACACACTAAGGGTATGGCCAACATGTAAAGTCAATATTTCTAAGAAATGACTGACACATGCTCATAGAATTCCTTTGAAAAAAAGAACGAGAAATATGGATAACTTAGGAAACAAATACTTGATGAGGAAACTTTGTGATGTAGGAGGAATCAACAAACTCTCCATAGGGACTGGAAAAATAACTAGTCGAAGGATTAAACTCTAAGTAATGATCTCAACTTCCTAAGGTCACGCTAAAACAAAACTTTAAATGACAGTGGACTCAAAATTTTTTGCTCTGTTCAAATTCGACATGACTACTGCTGATATGAGATAATATTATTTTCCCTCCTGTATTTTTTTGTTTTTTCGTAGGAAAATAAATGTTATGATACATGAGAGGAAATAATTTTCACAAGTAAGAAACTAGCTCCAAACAGTGGAACTTACGTATTCTCAATGCAAGGAAGTGCATGCACGACATAGAAACTTGGGGGAATGTTTCCTCTTAGGGTACAAGGTGTCAAGATGCAAATGATATAAACAAGGCTCTATTTGGATGGTGATGCAAATTGCCTAGGTAAGAGGCTTATAACGAGAAAGAGGGAGATGAAAATATGCTCAATACCGCAAGAAATTAGAACTTAGCTCCAAAGAATGTCATTTTTCGTAGATTTAGTCCCCTAGGCCCAAAAAAGTATAAAATAATACCCATGAGAACTCTTCTAGCCAATGTTGACTAGAGTTTTCCTTTTTTTGTAATTATTCTACTTGGTCCAAAAAAGTGTTAAACTTACACCAAATAGATGTCCTTTCAAATCCATTTAACGAGTGTGAAAGAGACAAGTTCGCTTGACAATATTTTCTCTTTTTAGAGAGTTGAAAAAGAGATTAACCAAGACTTAGGGGAGGAGTCCCATAGGTGAAGGTTAGAATGGTTGTGAGTAATAATATGAGGTTCGAACGCAAATCCATATCAGAACTATAAGGAACTCCCTATCCTATGGAATAACTTCTTCATGGGAACCAAATGGTACAAAGGTTATAACTAGGTAACCCATGTTTGGTAAGCCTCTACCACTTAATAATGACACTTTGAGGGGCAATAAGAAGGTTTCATGTCGCTAATAAATGGGTTCATACCTAAGGCATATGGATCACAGTCATAGGATAATGCAATAATGCAAAATGGAGTGACAACCTATCCTATATGTTGGTGAAAGGAAATAACTATTGAAGTCACAAACGGGCAGTATGATGCTAAAAACCGCAAAAAACATAGAGAAAACCACCAAAACCAATTATTTTCACTATATTATTAGTCCACAAGGTAAAAAATTAGCATAAACTATATATAGTGGATACAAAATTTCTACTAATAGTAAAAATATACCATTTTACTATATCATTTGAGTTGTTTCACCTACATAGTGCATTTTAGGCCATTTCCCCCTCGATCTTCAAGTGTCAATTGTAGGAGATATGATCAACAAAATTAGGAACCGTCTTGACCAAGTAAGTGTCCTTCCCCTCCTCTTCATTTTCAGTGGTTTACAATTCAATTTTAGGTCTAAATGTTTGAGTATTAGAGGTTGCAAAATGTGAATTAGGGTGTACACAGGTGATAGTTCAACGAGTCGTGTACATGCCTCCATGTACGCGGGAAAATTAAATATTTCTCACATATATGTGGCCCTATACGTGATTGTTAAGATGATAACCTACATACAATTCCAAAAACAATTTTTTTATAAAATTTAACTCAAAAAATGACTCCTCCTTTGCAGGATGGTGCTTGAATAGAGGGAGAGGGAGAATGAAGAGATAAATGCAGTAGTTAAAATAAATACAAAGGCCCCAAAAGATTTAAAAATATGTGGCCTTTATAAATTTTGGGCTCTCAATGGAATGAGGTATCAATTCAGGTTACTCCAGATGCTCCTAAACTATTGGGATCTAGATACAAAGACCTTCAATCTCGATGGGGAACCATTGAGGATTGAAGTGGATGACATATATTTCATCACATGATTGTCTCATTGGGGCGAGGTAGTGAATATCTAGGCTCTGAGGGATAGGGTTGGTATGACCATGGAGGATTAGATTGCCACCCACTGTTTTACAGGAACATATAAAGTAGGGATCCAATTCCCAATTAGGGCGATCAAGAAACTGAGTTTGAAGATCATCGTACTTGTTTTTACATGGATCTTGGGGTCGACCTCATTTCATCAGAAATCAAGGAAACTTCTACACAGTGGAGTCTTTACGACCCATTGTTTATGGCTGGTGTACCTCACTATTGACTAACATGAAGAGCCAACTAATAGATTACAAACAAGGGATAAAAATAAACTTCGGGTTTGCATCCATCTTGTGTAGTTTTTTCTTTGAGCAGGTTCTGGGTTTGAGCCCTAGAGTAGAGATCATTCCACATGGACCACGTGATCCAACCATGTCATGATGGATCAACGTGATGAGGTGGCTAGGAGGTGGTAGGGTGCCAACCCTCTACAATGATGAGTTCTTTTTTTTGGTGGTGTCGATAGTTCATTGCCATTGATGACTACTCCTATGTTGGGATCGACTAAATAGGAGATTTAGATACGCCTTTTCCACCAGGTTTTTCCTATGACAATATAGGTGATAAATGTTTTCATATATTTCATTTTTTTGTGTTTTTTCAAAAAGAATAAAAAAGAAGAATATTTTTGTATGATATCAAATATTAACAATTTCCTTGTCACACAGATGTAGGTTCGCGATGACTAGAAGGATATCCAATACATTGGTGGAGGATCCATGGCGATGAGAATGCAGGAGATGTAAATAGAGTGCTACAAAATGTGTAGGGGAACCTATATCGATTGATGCACATGATCCCTATGGTTCAAGTGGAGGATCTTCTAGAGGCTATGCAACGATAGGTGGTGGGTGTGCCTCGTGCATTGGTGCGACTCTTCCGACGTCTCACAAATGTCATAGTTTGCAATCATGATACACATCTAGTTCCACATATATATATTCCATGTTCATATGTATACCAACCATATATGTATTTTAAGGGTGTCAGCCCCATTTTGTACTATGACACCATAGTTTTTGAAAATATGAAATATAAAAATTTTGGTCTTCGACTTTACTTATATATTTTACAATGTGTACATGCATGAATGTGTTTTATTTACTTAGTTATTTGAAAAATTCCAATATAAAGAATAATTAGAATATCCATCAGATACATGATTAGAACTTCTAAGTATGTGATTATAAGTATGAAAATCAAAGTATCGTTCCAAAATTTGTACCCGTAGGAATGGTAGGAGTAGAGTAGGGTCTCACACATGGTAACTTCCATTTAAATGACATATGACTAACTGAGAGTCCAAGATAACCTATAAAGAATAAACACCATGTGAAATCATGTCATGTAAAATCTCTATAATGATGCTATATTCAACCACATTATTCATTGATGGCTCCAGACGGAGTCCACCCGAAGACACCATTTGACCCTCGGATGAGTAAATGACCCAAGTGGCAGAAGCCATATTCTGTGTATGATGACTGGCAGTGTCTATGAATCCTAAGTAAACTGAAGACTCCATTGACATCTGCCAACAAAGGGAAAACTTGATAAGCAAGCCAATGACACAAAGGAAAAGATGTATATACACTAAGATACACTAGTATACAAAAATTCATGCCCAATATTGAGGGCTCAAGCATAATACCTTTTAAGGTAGAGCCAATTTATGGGCTCATCCAACATATTCCCTTCATAATCTTCCAATTCATAGGCTCCTTCCCCTAAAACATGTCACGTGATATAAGGATCGTACCACATGCGTTTGAACTTGCCTGCCCCCAATGATTCTTTGGCTTGGTCATATAGGAGAACCAAGTCACCCTCAATGTAACACCAAGGAAAAAAAGACTTATCATACTGAAACTTAACACATTTTTTATTCACTTCAATAACCTCCCTCACTAGAGTAGGTATGCCTTTCCCAAGAGGGGCTTGAGACTCCCTTCAAAATATTAGAGGTATCAGATGTTAGAATATAATGGATGTGCTCATTTTACCATTGACAATATCGCTATTGTCACCCAACCATAGGCTAAATCCACCCTCCGAGCACCTTAACCTTGACAAAGAATCACTCTGGAAGCAAACCCTAGGTTAGACAACCAAACAAAGGGTAGCGCACCTTTCCCCAAGAATAACACACCAACAAGATATTATCAGATAGTCCAAACCCTAACCAAGAGATAATCCAAGCCAAACGTGATATGCTAGCTGTAGAAGATGCAATGGAAACTCTCCTCCAAACCTGTGCACAATACTGGGCACTGTAGTGTGCACAAGTGTTGCTCTGTAATTCTGAGACTACCTTCCAGAATGAAGACTAACCTCCTATATTTATACTAATTCTGGCTAACTGCCTGGGTTGACTTCTCATTTTGGGTATCTTTTTGTTCAGTATATATTATTTCTTCTGGCCGAATTCTTCTCTTGGAGGCTAATAACCTAATACAAATTATCCTCTTGAGCCGACATGTCTTATAGGGTTATTAGCCAACTCATTAGGGTTTTTTCTTGCTTCTTGAAATATTCTATTTTCATCAAGTTTACACATGGAAGTAAATACCTCCTACAACTACCATAATATCAACACTCCCTCCTAGCTAGGGAGGTATTATAGGTAATGGTCTTGAGCATAAACATACCATTTACCTAGTAGCATCAACATATACTATCTCATGACTAGATCATGAGCACCATCATCACCATTAGTGTCATCAACTACATCATCTCTCGAAACCATACTCCATATGAGTAATCAGACATGATGTTGAATAAGTCACTCACACAACAAAATGACACAAGAATAATTCTTCTAATCTGGACATATGTCCTTAAACATTTTCCATCTGGGAAATATCTGTTCGTTGATCATCCATCTAGATGATAATCATTTTCAACATTTTTGATAGTCTCCAAGAAAATCAAAACAATATCATTCAATAGAACACAATTGTGTCTATCCATAGTAGTACATAACTACAATCCAATGGTACACTACCACACCAAGTAGCACAGAGGTACTTGATCAGTGAAGTATAGTAAAAAACAGTGGAACGCATCCACCACATTAGTATACATCTACTGTCATACAGTGTTCATAACAATCATCTGATATCAACCTGCATAGAAACAATGTTATGATATAAAATGAATCATCTGGGCCATTATTTCACTCACATTTGTGAGATCTGAAAGAGTATATGCCTTTAGAGTAGAACATCAATGATTAGCTATCTCGACCACTCTTCTCAAGCAAGGAAGAATGATTGTCATGATTTCTGATCCTGGACCATTCCTCACCCTGGGCCATTCCTCCAACACTAAACAAAGTGTAACCTGGAGAGAATGAATCTTCCCTAAGGAATGCCTATCCCTGAGTGTTGAACCTAGACCATTCCCCACCCTAAGCCATTCCTTCGGCACTAAATAAATTGAAGCCTGGAGAGAATGAATCTTCCCTAAGGAATGACTTTCTGAACCATTTCCCATGTTAACCACAAGAGGAAATGTTTGTACTGCACCAACCTCCAAAACGAACCACTCCTGATGTTAACCACAATGGGAAGTTGTTTTCCGGTGAGGCGGGCCAATATTCTTGAGTAACCATCAATAAGAGAGACTTCCCTAGACCACTCCCCATGTTAACCACAATGGGAAGTCATTGTCTATGGTACATCAACAATCTGGACCATTTTCTGAACTGGAAAATGTCTATCTGTAAAAAATCTCATTCCACTTTCCGAACTGGAAAGAATCTTCTCATCATATCCATCAATAAATAATACATTAGTGCTCCCTCCCAACCTGGGATTCATCTCTTCCTTTTTCAATAAGGAAGTCACCTCCATGAGCTCCATCTTGAATATGCAAACTCTTTCATCTTGAATAGAAGCTTTAACAAAATGTCTGCTTATCTACTCATTTGTGGAGATATGTATTGGAGAACCACTTTCTCCTTTCTAGACTTCATCATGGATAATGTAATGCTTGATTTCAAATATACTTCGTTCTAGAACACTGGTCTTCTCTGAAGGCTTGATGCAGCTCTGGTCAATAAAGTATATCATTGTTGTAAAACTGGAACATATCCATGTGGCACTTCTTCTTTCATCATAAGATCTGATCTTTTGAGTAACCACCTTGATACAATATCTCTGTTATTGAAAATCTTCACCAAGCTTATGCTATGTCTTGGAGGTTCTGCACCAATTTATCTTCTTCCATCTGCATACAAGGGTCTCTTTCTAGTATGCCTCAAAGTCTTGAGGTTGCTCTTTATATGCTCTTTGTTCAATTTCTCCGGAGAACATTCTTTGCATTCATCTGATGTATAACTCCAACCCATGGATATTGTGGATGATATAAAGACTCATGTAGAGGTATGACTGGTTTACTGGAACAAGTAATCATCATAGTCTTGTCCCTCCATTTGGGAGAACCTATAGTTATAGATCTTGCAATTCTTGCATATATACATTGTTCTTCATCACAACTTTCAATTCCTCTTCTTGATTTCTTTTAGTGATTTCATATCAGGCTGGCAATCTTGTGATTCTTAATGATTGGTTGTTATGGCTTCTCTTTATTTCTTGGAATCTTCATGTTCTTCCTAATTTTTTTCTTTAGCTCTTGGGTCCATGGAGTTTCTTATAGATTTCATGCCCTAAATATTCCACTTCTTCCTTTCATTAGGGAATCATGGATGTGGATGGAAAACCGGGGATACTTTAAGGCTTCTCTTCGAGGAAGACTTCTTCTGAGGTTGAACTGAACACATACTGTCTTTCATGGCTACTACCATGGATATATATTTCATCATATTCAATGGATCATAGGATTAGCTGCCTCCTAATACTTTCTTCATGTATAAGTTCATATAATCAGCTCCCTCTGTCTAACAGAGTCCACACTTCCATCTTATTGTCTTATGTAAAACGCCATAAGTCTTTCTCCAATTTTCTCTTGATTGCTGAATTCTTTTTGTCTTTTCTTCTTCTAAGTCTCTTCATGATTGATTCTAATTTCGGATTATCTTGTAATAGATTCCACATTATTTGTTTGATGTATTTCTGTAACAACCCTCCTAGTTAAGGAAAACTACTCTGTCAACAGGTGCAAGAATTCCTCCCAACGCTTTTGTTGGTCCATCACGTACATGCGCAACATGTCTTCCAAGGTTTGGTTCATACGTTCTGTCTGTCCGTCTGTCTCTGGGTGGTATGCAGTGCTAAAGTTAAGCTGGGTTCCCAAAGCCTCTTGGAAACTCGTCCAAAATCGTCCAGTAAACACCGATCCTCGATCGGATATAATCTTTTTAGGCACGCCATGCAGCCTCAGAATCTCACTGATGAAAACTCTCGCTATGTCAGGAGCCTGATACGTCGTATGCACAGGAATGAAGTGAGCACTCTTCGTAAGAGTGTCTACTATTACAAAAATCGAGTCATGTCTCCTTGCTGTCAGTGGAAATCCAACAATAAAATCCATTGATATAACTTCCCATTTTGATTCCGGTATGGCATGTGGTTGCAGTAATCCTGCCGGGTGTCTATGTTCAGCTTTTACCTGCTGACACTCGAGACATCTAGCCACAAAGTTGACTATGTCGGCCTTCATTCCTTTCCAAAAGAATAATGGTTTGAGGTCTGCCCTCATCTTCGTAACTCTCGGGTGATCCATGTAAACTACTCTATGAGCCTCGCTCAAGATCAACATCCTCAACTTGTCATTTGGCGGTACGTAAATTCGACTTCTAAACCTCAATAAACCATCGCTATCAAGTGAATATCCTTCATAACGTGGTACCGTCATCGTATTTTGTTCGATAAAATCCTTGACTTCTATGTACCAGTCATCATCACGTTGTAAGGTGAGAATCTTCTCACGTAGATTTGTCTGAAGAGGTAACACCGAAAAGATGTGTGGCCTCCGACTCAAAGCATCCGCCACTCGGTTCACTATTCCCTTTATGTAATTAATCTCAAAATCATATTCGCTAAGCAATTCCTACCAACGCCGTTGTTGGGCGTTCAGGTCGCTTTGCGTAAAAATGTGTTGTAGTCCACAATGATCAGTCTTTAATTCAAATTTTCATCCAATAAGGTAGTGTCTCCAAACCTTCAAGGCATATACGATGGATAATAACTCCAAATCGTGCATCGCGTAGTTCTCCTCATGCCTTCTCAGCTTCCTCAAAATGTATGCAATCACTCGTCCATCCTGCATCAAGACTCCGCCCAAACCATCCTTGGATGCGTCAGTGCATACCAAGAAGTCTACGTCCATGTCAGGGACCTTTAGTATTGGCGCGGTTGTCAACAACTCTTTAAGCCTCCGAAATGCTTCTGTGCATTTCTCCGTCCAAACAAACTTCTTGTTTTTCTTCTGCAATTCCGTGATCGGATTTGCTATCTTCGAGAAACCCTCGACAAACCGTCGATAGTATCCTGCTAATCCCATAA
>JZKD02S2153138.1:31727-43804 GCA_000966675.3 Picea glauca | reverse complement strand
ATCCATATCATCATTAATAACTTGATCAACAGCTTCAATATTCTGATCTCGAAGTTCATCTCCATGTAAAGTAGTATTTCTTCTAGTACTTGGCAAATAACTCTCTGGAGGTCGATACTTTGGGGGCATCGTCTATATATTTAAAAACAACATAGAAAAGTTAGTGTGTATAGAAAATATAAAAATATCGATAAGAAATATTACTAAAATTCATGACATATTGATTATTACAGAGAATACATTAAATATTGAATCCTCTTACCAAGGGACGATATTCATAACCCCCTTCGGTGTGCCCCTTCTCCCTACAATGTTTTTGTGTTGTTGTTATTAAAAGTCTTCTATTTTGCAAGCCTCTACAATCATAGCAAGAGAAATAACATTTTCCATCGCCCCTCACCTCTAATGTCGCTCTTAACCGAGCAAGATTCCTCTCATTTTCATTCATTGTGACAAATCCTTGTCCTGACAAGTAATTGTCTTACCTACACCATACCAAACATTAAGTTGTCAATTTTTTATATTTTGGCTACTCCTTTTGACTATGATATGTTTATTTGCAGTGACCTACATCTTTATAATAAGTTCACCATCTTTATAGTAAGGTGATCATATGTGTAGAGGATCAACATCATGACGACATAGATAACATCTTTATAATAAGGTCATATGTGTATAAATGTTTTCTTTATATAATAACGACATATATACCTAACATAAGTTTAGGGTTAGTGTTATGTATCTTATTAGTCCATGCTAAAGCAGGGAATATAGCACTTTCTCCGTTGTCCATATGTACACACCCGATCACATCAACCACAACGTTTAGCCTCGGGTTTTTTTTTTCATGCTTAAATAATGGAAACTCTCATACTTTGTTTTTCAAAATGTACAGACCCAATCATATCAACCACAATATCTAGTCTTGGGTTTTGTTTTGCATGCTTAAATAATAGATGATCTCTCGTACATTAATAATTATATGTAATATCAACAGGCTATCTTGTCACTAATGCCAACCTACGCATTATTTATTACAATATCTTGAGGATAGCAAAGAATTTATGCGGAAGAGGGAAATGTTATTAATATTTATCCTAATTTATATGTGGAAGAGGGAAATGTTGAAGATAGCAAAGAATTTATGCAGAAGAGGGAAATGTTACAATATATTAATTGCAGCTATTACCCTTGTTGTTATAAACACGAGTTTCCTTCCTATCTTATATATACCATAACTTATCATTTATCAATATAACAATCAACTTCAATATTTTATTCATGGAGATTTCTTCCTTCATTTAATTGAATTAGTAAGTGCTNCATCTTCCTGATTTGAATCACTAACATTATCTCCATCCATATCATCATTAATAACTTGATCAACAGCTTCAATATTCTGATCTTGAAGTTCATCTCCATGTAAAGTAGTATTTCTTCTAGTACTTGGCAAATAACTCTCTGGAGGATGATACTTTGGGGGCATCGTCTATATATTTAAAAACAACATAGAAAAGTTAGTGTGTATAGAAAATATAAAAATCTCGATAAGAAACATTACTAAAATTCATGACATATTGATTATTACATAGAATACATTAAATATTGAATCCTCTTACCAAGGGACGATATTCATAACCCCCTTCGGTGTGCCCCTTCTCCCTACAATGTTTTTGGGTTGTTGTTATTAAAAGTCTTCTATTTTTCAAGCCTCTACAATCATAGCAAGGGAAATAACATTTTCCATTGCCCCTTGCCTCTAATGTCGCTCTTAACCGAGCAAGATTCCTCTCATTTTCATTCATTGTGACAAATCCTTGTCCTGACAAGTAATTGTCTTACCTACACCATACCAAACATTAAGTTGTCATTTTTTTATATTTATGCTACTCCTTTTGATTATGATATGTTTATTTGCAGTGACCTACATATTTATAATAAGTTCAACATTTTTATAGTAAGGTGATCATATGTGTAGAGGATCAACATCATGACGACATAGATAACATCTTTATAATAAGGTCATATGTGTACAAATGTTTTCTTTATATAATAATGACATATATACCTAACATAAGTTTAGGGTTAGTGTTATGTATCTTATTAGTCCATGCTAAAGCAGGGAATATAGCACTTTCTCCGTCGTCCATATGTACACACCCGATCACATCAACCACAACGTTTAGCCTCGGGTTTTTTTTTCATGCTTAAATAATGGAAACTCTCGTACTTTGTTTTGCAAAATGTACAGACCCGATCACATCAACCACGATATCTAGTCTTGGGTTTTGTTTTGCATGCTTAAATAATAGATGATCTCTCGTACATTAATAATTATATGTAATATCACTAGGCTATCTTGTCACTAATTCCAACCTACGCATTATTTATTACAATATGTTGAGGATAGCAAAGAATTTATGCGGAAGAGGGAAATGTTATTAATATTTCTCCTAATTTATATGTGGAAGAGGAAATGTTGAAGATAGCAAAGAATTTATGTGGAAGAGGGAAATGTTACAATATATTAATTGTGGCTATTGCCCTTGTTATAAACATGAGTTTCCTCCCTATCTTATATATACCATAACTTATCATTTATCAATATAACAATCAACGTCAATATTTTATTCATGGAGATTTCTTCCTTCATTTAATTGAATTAGTAAGTGCTAGCTGCCAACCATTAGGTTTGCAAGTATCCCAACCATTATTGTCACTGTTATATTATTTTCAATTTATGAAAGTGTGATCCCTTTTTGGTACTAGGGATGTAACAAGTGGTATCAAAACATCAATCAAGATTTGTTGGCGTTTTTTTGTCAGGTCTTAAAAATTAAAAGAGAGAAGAAAATGACAATCAATTACTATCATTTCACCGATCAAGGTTGAGTTTCAAGAGCAATTCCATNTTATTAGTCCCTGCTAAAGAAGGGAATATAGCACTTTCTCCGTTGTCCATATGTACACACCCGATCACATCAACCACAATGTTTAGCCTCAGGTTTTGTTTTTCATGCTTAAATAATGGAAATTCTCATACTTTGTTTTGCAAAATGTACAGACCCGATCACATCAACCACAATATCTAGTCTTGGGTTTTGTTTTGCATGCTTAAATAATGGATGATCTCTCGTACATTAATAATTATATGTAATATCAACATACTATCTTGTCACTAATGCCAACCTACACATTATTTATTACAATATGTTGAGGATAGCAAAGAATTTATGCAGAAGAGGGAAATGTTATTAATATTTCTCTTAATTTATATGTGGAAGAGGGAAATGTTGAAGATAGCAAAGAATTTATGCAGAAGAGGGAAATATTACAATATATTAATTGCATCTATTACCCTTGTTATAAACATGAGTTTCCTCCCTATATTATATATACCATAACTTATCATTTATCAATATAACAATCAACTTCAATATTTTATTCATGGAGAATTCTTCCTTCATTTAATTGAATTAGTAAGTGCTATCTGCCAACCATTAGGTGTGAAAGTATCCCAAACATTATTGTCACTGTTATATTATTTTCAATTTATGCAAGTGTGATCCCTTTTGGGTACTAGCGATGTAACAAGTGGTATCAAAATTTCAATCAAGATTTGTTGGCGTTTTTTTGTCAGGTCTTAAAAATTAAAAGAGAGAAGAAAATGACAATCAATTACTATCATTTCACCGATCAAGGTTGAGTTTCAAGAGAAATTCCATATCTTCATCAATGAAAAGAGAGAGAGATTATAGCTACAATTGAAGGGAAAAGTGATGCAGGAGCATCCACACCTTGATCAAGCGAGCCAGCACACGTGGAGGCAAAGGAATAGCTGGACAATGCCAGCACATGCATTTTTGAAATATTTTAGAAAGTTGTTGCGTCGTCGGTTGAATGAAGGCATTCAAAGCTGGGCGTACTTGTATTATGATATAGATAGGAAGACATTTAATAATTTTAATGCTGTTAGATAGGGTTAGCTGTAGATTAGACAGTTCTAGCTTTCAAGAGGGAAAACAAATATAGGCACCCTCCTTGGTACATTAGATCATTCTCATTCAGATTATTCAGCACTATCATTCTGAGAAGAAGAGAAGAGCAGAGCAGAGAGCTTGTGAAGAACCTCCATGTACAAATATTGAATTAATAGGAAAGACTTGATTCAATTCCATGGATGTGTTTGATCTCTGTGTGTTTGATGCCTTTGCATCTTTGCTTCTTTTTATGCTTATCTTCTTTATGCTACATATGTGATTGCATATCAGGTTCGAAACCTGAGAGAATGAGGGAATGAGTTTCAATTGTTTCTCTGTTTGAGCCAGGAGATTCCTGCATAGAGTGCAGTGGAATTCCTCTGCATAGAGTGCGTCGAGGAGGATAAATAGTTGAACTTTTGTTCTCATTTTGCCCAGAGTGATTTGTGGTTGTTTGAATTGTGCAGGTGAGTGCAGGTTGGATTGAATTCTCAGTAGCAAATATGAGAAAGGAAGGGTCAGGTTGGTTGTAGCTGCGAGCGCACTGAACCTAGAAGACTTCAGCACTGTTGAAAGTGATTGAAGTCGAGCACAGGGAGCGTGTTCGAGAAGTTCTGAAGGAGTCAGAATTCCAGAAGCTCGAGAGGGATATTACCTTTGGCCCATTTGCACAGGAAAAGGTGGTGAAGCGGAGAACTCTTCAGAGGAAGAGAATCGATGACTAGAAGCTGTCGAGCAGAATCAAAAAATGCCGTAGACCGACAGGTCGCGGAGGAGCTGCGAGCGAGTTCTCTCACAGGCGCACGGGGAAGTCCGTTTTCTATTATGCATCGGCATATTGGGGTTGGCGAGTGAAAGAAACACATGCACATCGAAATCATGAGTCGCGATCCCCCGATTTAATCGGAGTCATCAATCATTGGAGGGACAGGTGGCACGAGATCCTGAGGATTCGGGAGTTGGCACTTCGGCATTTGTAAAGTTGAGAGGAGCACGAAGAAGTCGCGAGGCCACGAGTTGCGATGGGTCCCACAGAGTGTGTGTGGAATACTACACGTGGCATCGTGCATCGGCGTTCGGAGTTGTGAAAGGTGAGTGACTCGATACCTTTCATACGTTGATTTCCTGATAGGGAAATCCCCGACACATAGAAGCGTTGACTGTTGACATCAGGGAGCGGGGTTCGGAGGTTTGGATTGCATGGGAAGTGCACACTGGGTTCGCGATAGCGTGAACGTCGATTTGTCGATTTGCGAAGAAGGGAAGATCGTTGAGGAAGTGTTCTGTGGGTAACGAAGACTCTTGAGAGGAGTCAGAAGGGCATTGATCCTTCGGGCCACGTTGTTGAAGGTCCTGGTGGAGCGACCGCCAGCTGTGAGAGTGGGGTTGCGTCAGAGTGGTATCAGAGCACAGAGTTTGGAGTTCTCTTTGTTCGGGTAGCAGAGAGAAGTAGATTTCATCATGCCGCCAAGAAGGGAGAGGCAGTCACCTGATCGGGAAGACAGGGACGTGCGAAGAAGGGGTAGGCCAGCAGGCAACCCAGAGATGGAACGTCAGATACGAGATCTCAGGGTGAGACCCGAGGAGATGGAAACCACCCAGAGGCATGGAGCTGGTACAACAGAGTTCAGCGATTCCGAATTGGAAGAGGAGGCTGGACACGACCAGGAAGAGGTCACAGCAGAAGATGCGTCAACAGAGAGGTTGATAAGAGCTATTTTGAGGATGATCTCAAAGACGAAGATGGACATTCCTGTCTATGAGGGAAGTCTAAATGCAGAGGAGTTGCTGGATTGGATCTGAGCACTCGAAACCTACTTCGATTATGAAGATATTGAAGAGGACAAGAACATAAGGCATGTTGTCACAAAGTTGAAAGGACATGCAGCCTTATGGTGGGACGAGCTGTAGGCAGAGAGACATTCCCGAGGCAAACTGAAGATCAAAAGCTGGGATCGGATGATCGCCAAGATGAAGGCAAAGTTCATTCCGAGAGACTACCAGATCACTCTGCTCAGGCGCATGTAGAACCTGAGACAAAAGTTGATGACGGTGAGAGAATACACCGAAGAATTCTACAGACTCAACATCAGAGATGGTCATCGGGAGAGTGATGACGAGAAGGTGGCCAGATACCTGAATGGTCTCAAGTATGACATTCAGGATGAGCTGAGTATGGTTACCATCCGCACTGTTGAGGATGCGTACCAGATGGCTCTGAAAGCCGAAGAAAATCTGAGCCGCAGGCAGGGACAGCGAGGGCGAGGCAGGAGCCAACCTAGAGGCAAAGTAGTTGCCCAAGAAAGAGCTCAAAATCCCAAGGAGGATTGGAAGAGGCCTCAGGGAAAAGCTGAAAGAGGAGGAACCTCACAGCAGAGGCAGCAAAATTTTGAGCCGAGGAGACAGTAAATGGATCAGCAAGGAGATTACGCTGATGCCAGTACATTTCCTCGTACCCGAGGTAGAGGCAGAGGTCGAGGAGGAGTTATCACATGTTTCACGTGTGGTAAAGATGGACACAAAGCCGTTGACTGTCCAGACAGGAAGCCGGACAGGAGTGAAGCTCACATCGCTGAGGCGCAGCAGAGGCGTGATGCTGAGAGTGAAAATACTGACAGCGGTAGGTCACTGGGGATGCATAAGATTCTGTTGACACCCGAAAAGGAGGTGGACAGCTCAGTGCAATGGAGCAGAATGTTCAGAACGGCTTGTACAACCAAGGACAGGAAATGCAAAGTCATAGTTGACAGCGGGAGCACTGATAATCTCGTTTCGACCGAGATGGTGGAGAAATTGGAGATGGAGACAACTAAGCACCCGATCCCATATAAAGTCTCGTGGTTACAGAAAGGACACCGGCTAAGTGTCACTAAACAATGCTTAGTTAAATTTAAAATTGGGAATTATCATGATGAGATTGTGTGTGATGTCATTCCCATGGACGTATGTCACATACTACTGGGTAGACCATGGCAGTATGATAGAAATGTTGTTCATGACGGGAGAATGAACACTTATACCCTGGAGAAGGATGGGAGAATTCATAAACTGCTACCGATAAAAGATAAGGGAGTGAAGCCTGAAGTGAGCAGCATGATACTTCTCATGAGTGGGAAAGAGCTTCTCACAGAGATGGAGAAGAATGAAGATCCACAATTCTTTTTTGTCAGGAAGCCGAGAATTGTCTTGACAAGTACAAGAGTGGATGACTTGCCTGAAGAGATTCAGCAACTGCTGGGAGAGTTTGTTGATATAATTTTGGATGAACTGTCACGTTCATTACCACCGATGAGGAGTGTGAGTCACCACATTGACCTCATTCCCGAAGAAAGTTTGCCGAACAAGGCAGCGTACAGATTGACACCTCAGGAGAACGAGGAAGTCAAAAGGCAGGTTCAGGATCTGTAGGATAAGGGACTAGTCAAGGAGAGTCTGAGTCCATGTGTCGTTCCAACGGTACTGAGTCTGAAGAAGGATGGAGGCTGGAGGATGTGTACAGACTCCAGGGCGATTAATAAGATCACCATCAGATACAGGTTTCCACTACCGAGAATGGACGACTTGATGGATTTCCTAAGTGGGGCAAATTACTTATCCAAGATAGATCTCAAGAGAGGATACCATCAGATCCGAATGAGAGAGGGAGATGAGTGGAAGACAACATTCAAAACAAACGAGGGTTTGTACGAATGGTTGGTCATGTTGTTTGGGTTGACAAACGCGCCGAGCACGTTTATGAGGCTGATGAACGAAGTCCTGCTGGAATTCATTGGCAAATTCGTGGTCGTATACTTGGACGACATCTTGATTTTCAACAAGACGAGGGCTGAACACTTGAGGCATTTGGACATTGTAATGAGAAGGCTACAGCAGGAGAAGCTGCTGATAAATTTGAAGAAGTGTTCCTTCATGCAGACAGAGCTCATTTATTTGGGTTTTGTGATTTCGGCGAATAAATTGAAGATGGATCTTGAGAAGGTGGAAGTGATCAGGAAGTGGCCATCGTCGAGGAATATTTTTGAGGTAAGAAGTTTCCATGGACTTGCTAGTTTCTACAGAAATTTCATTCGTAACTTCAGTGGAATTAGCGCCGCAATGATGGACACTGTGAAAAAGCGGCATAAGGTTTTTCAGTGGATAGTCGAGGCTGAAAGGAGCTTCAATCTGTTGAAGCGCAAGATAACAGAGCAACCGGTGTTAGTGCTGCCGGATTTTCAGAAGACCTTCTAGGTGAAGTGTGACGCCAGTGGGTATGTTGTCGGAGGGGTCTTGAGTCAGGACGACAGACCTGTGACATATTACAGCGAGAAGCTGGATGATGCAAAGATGAAGTACTCCACGTACAACAAAGATTTCTATGCCATCATACAGGCATTGAATAAGTGGAGGAATTATTTCATACCCAAGGAGTTTGTGTTGTATAGCGACAACCATGCATTGCAGTTTGTAAGTCAGTAGGAGAAGTTGAATCAAAAGCATGCGAAATGGGTGGAATACATGAAAAATTTCACCTTTGTCATAAAGCACATTTCAAGGACTGCTAATAAGGTGGTAGACGCCTTGAGCAGGAAGTGTTTATTGCTGCAGGAGTTCAGGGTCAAAACGTTGGGTTTTGAGAACCTGAAGGACATGTATGCTGGAGATGATGATTTTGGTGAAGCATTTGAGGCAGCCGAGAATCCGGTACTCAGGGATAGGAGCCAGTGGCTGGAGTATTTAATTCAGGATGGATTGTTGTTTAAGGGCAATCAACTATGCATACCAGATTTCTCTATGAGAGAGAATTTGGTGAAGGAGAAGCACAGTGGTGTCTTAGCAGGTCATTTCGGGCATAACAAAACATTCGCCAAGCTGAGCGAATCGTATTACTAGCCAGGCATGTGAGCAGATGTTAAACGGTTTGTTGACAGGTGCAGGATATGTCAACATGCAAAGGGCCAGAAACAGAACACAGGGTTCTATCAACCATTGCCCATACCTGAGAGGCCATGGGAAGCCATCAACATGGATTTTGTTTTGGGTTTACCGAGAACGAAGCGAGGAGTAGATTCCATCTTTGTGGTGGTGGATAGGTTCTCAAAGGTAGCACATTTTATTTCATGTCATAAGACAAGCGACGTGACACACATCGCGAATTTGTTTTTCAAAGAGATTCTGCGATTGCATGGATTGCCGAGGAGCATAGTCTCGGATCGAGATACCAAGTTCATAGGTCATTTTTGGAGGACACTATGGAAGAAGCTGGGGACTGAATTGGCATTCAGTTCTGCATACCATCTGCAGACAGATGGGCAGACAGAAGTAGTCAACAGAAGCTTGGGGGATCTGTTGAGAACCCTGGTGACAGAGCATCACAACAGTTGGGATCAGATCCTACCTCAGGCAGAGTTCGCGTACAACGATTCGGTGAATCAAAGTACAGGTAAGAGCCCATTTCAAATTTTATATGGGACACAACCGAGAGGAGTTTCTGAGCTCATGGAGTCAGAACAGGCTGAGACCAGCAGCACGAGAGCTGAAGAATTCACTGAGGCGATGCAAGAACTTCACGCAGAGGTGAAGCAGCGACTGCAGAGGTTGAACCAGGAGTACAAGCGCAGAGCCGATCAGAGGAGAAGACAAAATCAGTTTGAAGTTGGAGACATGGTCCTAGCACACCTAAGGAAGGAGAGGTTCCCAAGGGGAATGTATAACAAGCTCAAGATGAGGAAAATTGGGCCATGCAAAATTCTGAGGAAATTTGGCGAAAATGCTTACCATCTTGAGTTGCCAGGGGGCATCGGGATATCTCCAATTTTCAACGTTTCAGATTTATACCCCTACCAGACTGGAGAAGCAGGCACTAGAACTGAGGAACCAGTGATCCAGTGGCATAAACAATTGCCAGTTGCACAGAAGCTTGAGTTGGAGTGCATACTGGATAAAAGAGCAGGCAAGAAGACCAGGAGAAAACAATATTTTGAATACCTGGTGAAATGGAAAAATCACCCAGTGGAGGATGCAAGCTGGGAGACAGAGGCAGTAATACAAAAACATGGGCACACCGTGCAACAGCTCATGGACAGGAGCCCATGAAATCTTTTGAGCCGAGGAGTATATGATGCAGGAGCATCCACACCTTGATCAAGCGAGCCAGTGCACGTGGAGGCAAAGGAATAGCTGGACAGTGCCAGCACATGCATTTTTGAAATATTTTAGAAAGTTGTTGCGCTGCCGGTTGAATGAAGGCATTCAAAGACGGGCATACTTGTATTATGATATAGATAGGAAGACATTTAATAATTTTAATGCAGTTAGATAGGGTTAGCTGTAGAGTCGACAGTTCTAGCTTTCAAGAGGGAAAACGAATATAGGCACCCTCCTTGGTACATTAGATCATTCTCATTTAGATTATTCAGCACTAGCATTCTGAGAAGAAGAGAAGAGTAGAGCAGAGAGCTTGTGAAGAACCTCCATGTACAAATATTGAATTAATAGGAAAGACTTGATTCAATTCTATGGATGTGTTTGATCTCTGTGTGTTGTTGATATTGTGCCTTTGCATGTTTGCTTCTTTTTATGCTTATCTTCTTTATGCTGCATATGTGATTTCATATCAGGTTCGAAACCTGAGAGAATGATGGAATGAGTTTCAATTGTTTCTCTGTTTGAGCCAGGAGATTCCTGCATAGAGTGCAATGGAATTCCTCCGCATAGAGTGCGTCGAGGAGGCTAAACAGTTGAACTTTTGTTATCGTTTTGCACAGAGTGATTTGGGGTTGTTTGAACTGTGCAGGTGAGTGCAGGTTGGATTGAATTCTCAGTAGCAAATATGAGAAAGGAAGGGTCAGGTTGGTTGTAGCTGCGAGCGCACCGAACCTGGAAGACTTCAGCACTGTTGAAAGAGATTGAAGTCAAGCACAGGGAGTGTGTTCGAGAAGTTCTGAAGGAGTCAGAATTCCAGAAGCTCAGGAGGGATATTACCTTTGGCTCAGTTGCACAGGCAAAGGTGGTGAAGCAGAGAACTCTTCAGAGGAAGAGAATCGACGACTAGAAGCTGTCGAGCAGAATCAAAAAATCTCGTAGACCGATAGGTCTCGGAGGAGCTACGAGGGAGTTCTCTCGCAGGCGCACGGGGAAGTCCATTTTCTATTATGCATAGGCATATCGAGGTTGGCGAGTGCAAGAAACACATGCACGTCAAAATCGCGAGTCGCGATCCCCCGATTTAATTGGAGTCGTCAATCATTGGAGGGATAGGTGGCACGATATCTTGAGGATTCAGGACTCGGCACTTCGACGTTTGTAAAGTTGAGAGGAGCACGGAGAAGTCGCGAGGCCACGAGTTGCGACGGGTCCTACAGATTGTGTGTGGAATACTACACGTGGCATCGCGCATTGGCATTCGGAGTTGTGAAAGGTGAGTGACTCGATACCTTTCATCCGCCGATTTCCTGATAGGGAAATCCCCGACACATAGAAGCGTTGACCGTTGACATCGGGGACCGGGGTTCGGAGGTTTGGATTGCACGGGAAGTGCACACCGGGTTCGTGATAGCGCGAACGCCGATTTCCCGATTTGCGAAGAAGGGAAGATCGCTGAGGAAGTGTTTTGTGGGTGACGAAGACTCTCGAGAGGATTCAGAAGGGCATTGATCCTTCGGGCCGCGTTGTTGAAGGTATTGGTGGAGCGACCGCCAGCTGTGAGAGTGGGGTTGCGTCAAAAAGGGTATGTGGATTCCATAAACCTAGAATATTATGGAATCCACATACCCTTTTCCATAGAATATACTAACTAGATCCAAAAACCAAAGACATGAAATATGGCACTACACATATTATAATATATTATCAAGGAAAAAACAAGCTAAATGATATTTGGACATTTGAAAAAAAAATTACAAGTTAAATGCGTACATCAATAAAAATTAACATACTAACCTTGCAAGTTCAAAATCCGAGCTATGTAGATCGAGAATTGGATTTGTTCAACCGGTGGGTGGCGGAAAAAATAAACAGCTCAAACAAAAGCCAAGAACAGTGTCACAACTATAGCAATTGTGTCGCAAAGTCTCTTAAAGTCACGTATATATAGATAAAATAGTCAACTAGTCGTTA
>JZKD02S2153127.1:1526-18345 GCA_000966675.3 Picea glauca | reverse complement strand
AGAAAATGGTGGTCATTCATGGCTTTTTATAGCCAAGCATTGGGTTATTATGTGGCCTCTTTTGAATGTGAAAAGGGGCTCTTTAGGGCACCCTTAGGTCTTTGACCAGCCCCCCTACGCAGATTGAGCTCGGATTTGATGTCCAATCGACTTGGGAGCTGATCCAATAGTGGTTGGGAGGCCGACCAGTTTCATAAATGTGCCGTTTAGCAGGCGCGCGGGTGTTTTGCCCAACAACCGCACATCGTGCTCGCAGGCACGCCTTGTACGATGTTGTTACACGCGCGCCCATGTTCTGTAAAGCGCCTTTGAATTTTTTGATCATTTGTATAGTTTTTAGACCATTTGCTGTGCTGTGGAATTAACCCTGTGCCATGAATGACTCCAGTTCTGTGTTGACGATGAGGAGTTCTTGTCGCCCTGTGCAGACGAAATTTCAGTGATAACAATAATTACTTTGAAAAAATACTTAACGAGATGGGCAGAAGCAACATCAGTCAAAGACTGTAGCACAGAGACAGCAGTACACTTCTTGTTTGAGAAAGTTATCACCAGATTTGGATGTCCAATAATTTTGATGAGTGACCAGGGTACTCACTTTATCAACAGTACTATCAGGGCTATGACTGAGGAGTTTGAAGTCTATCACCAGAATAGTACACCATACCATCCTTAAGAAAATGGAACAGTAGAAGATTTCAATAAGATCTTGGAGAATGCTCTTACAAAGATCTGCAATTTCAACAGGGATGATTGGGACTTGAAAATACCAGTAGTACTATGGGCATACAAGACTACATGTAAGAAGTTGACGGGACAGACACCATTCAGATTGGTGTATGGGCAGGAAGCAGTAGTACCATTAGAATTTTTGGTACCTAGTTTGCACGTAGAAACATTTACCAACATGACAGAAAGAAGTGTAATAAAGGAAAGGTTAAATCAACTAATGGACATCGAAGAGGATAGGATTATGGCAGGATTTCACCAAGAAGTATAGAAAGAAAGATACAAATCTTGGCATGACAACCATATAAAGAGGAAGAGTTTCAAGGAAGGAGACCTAGTCTTTCTCTATGACAATAAATGTTTTCAACATCCTAGAAAAATTAGAATGCATTGAATCAAGCCCTATGAAGTAAATATTGTCACAGATGGGGGATCTGTAAATCTAAAGAATCTGGCAGGAATAGAACTGAAAGGAATGATCAATGGGAGTCGACTCAAATTGTATAGGGACAATCGACCTCCTAACACTAAAAATTTACAACACAGTAAGAAACCATGTACATAGTGTATTATAATATAGAGGAGGACAAAAAAAGGATAAAAATAAATAAAAAAGAGAAAAAGAAGGAAAAAGAAATACAAAATTAGAAAATAAAGAAAATAAAAAAATACTGGGGAATATTGTGCGTAGAGAGAGTGGACTCGGCGCGAAAAAAATGAAAAATGTTCGTGTGCAGCATATGGTTGACAGAAATAAAAACATTGTGCACCAAGGAAAAATTACAACACAAATTCATGGTGCACTTAAAAATCTCAGCGCACTGGAAAAGGGACCAACGGTCAGAAAAGAGAAAAACGACGGTTAGGGAAAAAAGCACAAATTGGAGGAATTTATGGAATTGAATGAAGCATACTCGAAAAGCTTCGGTGCATTAAACTTAGCCTCATGGAATTCATGTCACCCTCTATATAAAGGGGAAACATGGGAAAAACAACACTTATTGTGAAATTGCAAATTCATGGAGCTGGAGAGCACACAGATGATAGGAAAACAT
The DNA here is from genome assembly GCA_000966675.3 of Picea glauca. Lineage (NCBI taxonomy): Eukaryota > Viridiplantae > Streptophyta > Pinopsida > Pinales > Pinaceae > Picea > Picea glauca. The sequence goes on along the minus strand of JZKD02S2153127.1, from coordinate 16,561 downwards.
GTGAGTGCACACTGCAAACTAGTCAAACTCTATTCAGAAAAAGAAAATAGTACCCACTATGGCACCACCAAATATTGGTGCACCAATCCAAACTACAAGGAAAACCATAAGCAACCTTAAGGAATTGTACGAAACCGTTGAGGTCGAGCAAGAAATGTCCCAAAGAGAGGGGATTGTTGATGTTGACATAATTCCCTTCCTGTAGGTTGAGCCAGTGATCACCACATTGGTCGAGGAAGAAGTAAAATTCCCAATGACGATCAGCATGGAAGTTGATTAACATGACAGTGCGGAGGGCCACCAAACAAGTGACACAGGAAACCTACAACAACCTGCAAGGGCCAAAGTATCCCAAAGAACAAATGGGGAAACTGTTGGCATGTTTATAGGTAGGTGTGCTTGTCATTGATGGCAAGTTTAGAGCATGCAGCAATGGAAAAAAAAGGACATTTCGGATACCAAGAGTTGAAAGAGTCGAGACTCTTCATCATGGAAGTCTCGAAATCGCGAAATGTGAAACCCCAAAAACCCAAAACAGGCACTTCGATCGGGATTTCAGATACCGAGAATTGGAGATGTCAAGGAACCTCACGACAGGAGTCCCAAAGCGGTGAAATGTGAAACACCAAAATATGTTGGTCCGACTCCATTTTGAAGTTTCAGATACCGGGATTTCGTAGAGTGGGAAATCAAAGAACAAAGGAAATGTAACCTTTGAAGTCGCAATATGCGAAATCACGAAATAATCCTAGCCATCAGATCGAGGATAACTTTCTAGCAAAATAAATCCAAATCTGGTGATAACTTTCTCAAACAAGAAGTGTACTGTTGTCTCTGTGCTACAGTCTTTGACTGATGTTGCTTCTGCCCATATTGTTAAGTATTTTTTCAATGTAATTATATATCTATCTCATGACCTTCTTGTTGGTGGATTTATTGGTCCAACAAATTCTATTTCCCATTTGTCAAATACCTACAAATTTACTTGTGGTATTAGGGGAATATTGTCCCTTCTGTTGGGTTTCCCACCCTGTGACAACCATCACATGTCTGGAAATATTCCTTGGAATCTCTATGAATTGTTGGCCACCATAATCCTGTGCGCAATACCTTCTGCACAATAGAATTTCCTATATAATGTCCTCCATATACTCCCTCATGAGCTTCTTCCAAAATTATAGGCCTTCCATGCTCTAGTACACATCTTCTCAAAATGTTGTCTGTGCCCATTTTATATAAGTGTCTTGCAATCAGTTGATATTTTGCATCCCAAACTACCATATTTTTCTTCTACGCAATGCTAAATTTATTGTGGTGCAATTCCTATACTTAAGTATTCAACAATATCAACAAAGTAATAATCATCTACTTGTACTGAAAACAACTATGCATCAGGGAAATTATCTTCCAAGTTGATAGGTTCCTCTCCATTAGTGACCCTTGACAGGTGATTAGGTCCTGCATTCAAATTCCCTAGTTTGATTATCACTTCAAAATTGAATTCTTGGAATAAAAACAACCATCTACAGATCCTCCCCCCCAACACTGGCTTGTTGACTAAATATTTTAGCAAAAAATGATCTGTGAACATCTTAAAGTGCTTACCCAATAAGTAGTGTTTGAACTTCTAAAGTGCATATAATATAGCTAGGCCTTCTCTTTCTGTGGTGTTACAATTCTTCTCTGATTTTGACAATTTTTTGCTTGCAAATACTATAGGATGGTCTAAATCCCCATGCTCCTTGCTACGCCAAAATTGCTCCAAGTGCTATGGCTAATGCATCTACATGCACATGAAATGTATTTTCCTAGTCCAATAATACTAGGATAGGTGCTGATACCATCTTTTCTTTTAAGGTGTCCAAACCTTGTTGACAATCCTCATTCCATTGAAATCTGATATCCTTCTATAATAGTTTTTCCATTGGCGCAGTAATCTGGGCATACCCTTTTATAATTTTCTTGTAATATCCTATATCTCCCAGTGTTTCTCTCAACTGGTGCACTGATTTTGGTGGTTGTAAATTGACAATGACTGCAATCTTAGCAGGATCCACTAGTAAACCTTGTTTACAGACTAAAATATTCCAAAAGGTTTCCCAAAAATGCACTTCTTGATATTCAATGATATCTGACATTGCTTGCATCTTTCCAACATTAGCCTTAATACCTTTACATAATATTTTAATAGAATATATATAGTCCAATCATCCAGATATACTTCTAAAAACTAATGTATGAATTCCTTAAAAGCATCTACGACTACTCTTGAAAATATGGCAGGTGCATTCTTTAGCCCAAATGTCATGACCGTGTACTGGTAGGATCCCCATTCTATAGAAAAAGTAGTCTTATACCTATCCTCTGGAGCTATCTTGATATGATGGTAACCTGAGAATCCATATGTAAATGAGTATGCTTCCTAGCCTCCCACATTCTCTAACACCTCATCTGTGAAATGGATAGGAAAAGGGTCATGTAAGTAAGCATCATTCAATTTTCTCAAATATACACAAATCCTTATCCCCCCTTGTTTCTTTTCTTGCACTACCATAGGACTTATCCATTCAGATTCCTCTATTGGTGCCTCTTATTCAACATGATAGCATGACAATAGTTCTTTGATTGTGTTATATCTGTAAAATTGCCTACTCATGCATACATGGCATTGGCCTTCCTACTTGCATAATTTTCCAAATCAATGTTGAGGAACTCCATTTTAAAAACCATTTTTTAGAGCATGTACGTGCTTTGCTACACTACTTTTCATGTACATATGCTCAATGCATGCTAGACAACCCACATACATACACTTTTTGCACACTAAACAACCTATGTATACCTCCAAAAGTCGCAAAAATTAAAAAGTTGTAAGGAATTCAGTGAAATTTACAGGTTATTGGAGGTTTCCCAACCAATTCACCTACTATAGTTCATACCCCAACCTAATAACTATCCTTTTGTCATATAAAATGATGTCTTGGGGTCTCATTCCACAATCAAGCATTAGAACGATGAAACTTTACCCAAATTCCCTTTCCTTCCTTGCCCAAGTATTTGTAGCCTTTTGTGAGTTTTTGCCTCAACATTCACTCTCTAGCCCCTTTTCTCCCATACAATCCATTCCCTTCCTTTTGAGGTGATCAATAGATTGTGAGAAGAGGATTATTGAAGGCACACTTGGAGCATTGTTAAGAGGATTCCAGAATAGGTTCGCAGAGCATCGGCCTACAAAGGTTGTAAGCTTCAATCTTTGCTTATTGAATAAAGAATCTCTTTTCCCTGTCCCAAATGATGGTTTTTATGTATTTTCTTTGATTATACATAAAAATTTATATCTAACCCTAATTTATGAATAGAAATAGCATTCTTGTAGCCTTGTTTTCCTATTTGTGAATGCAGGTCATATTTGAGAGGAGCCTTGCAGCCTTGGGAGCTACAGAGCTTGAGGAGATCAACACCAAATGTTGGATAAAAGGTACAATTTCCAAATGACTCTTTCAATGTTTTATGTTCATCTATTTTGGAATGTTTCGGGTAGTGTATAAATTAGATTGACATTTAGGGAGTCATTTTATCTATCTATACTTTAAATCCTGGTATAGTCATAGGGGGATTTTCTTGTTAGCAGAATGTCTGTCTTTTCTGTTGTTGATATTTTGTCATGAGTTCAACCTCTGGTTCCTCAATAAATATCACACTTCTTATCTTTTTCAATGTTGAATCAATGTTGGGGTTCTCATGTTCAAATGAGAAGGTTACTATAAAATTATGCTGTAATGTTGTCCATTCTACAATGCCTCTACGCATTTCCTAGTCTACATACTAGTTCTCTGGAATTCCTTCCAATTTATGGGTGAAGTGATGAGGCCATTCCTATGGTGGCGTCTGTTGGCATGTTTACAGACATGTGTTCTTGTCATTGATGGAAAAATCAGAGTATGCAACAATGGCAAAACAGGGACTACGTAAGCTCAGGAGGATAAGTGTAGAGGTGCATGCGGAGTGCAAGAGTGTGCTTGATCATTCGATGGAAAACAGGCAGGCAAGGAAGATCAGGGACAAATTGGTATGACTCCATTTCGGAGTTTCAGATACTGAGAGGTGGAAGTGTCGAAACACTTCACCACAGGAGTCTCGAAATCGCAAAATGCAAAATGCTGAAATCTCGAAAGCAGGAGATAGTTTCGGAAACCGAGAGTTGAAGTGTCGAAACACTTCACCACAGGAGTCCCAAAATCATGAAATGTGAAATGCCAAAATCCCAAAAGAAGGAGACAGTTTCAGAAATCGAGAGTTGAAGTGTCGAAACACCTCACCACAGGAGTCTCAGAATCGTGAAATGCGAAACACCAAAATCCCAAAAGCAGAAGACAATTTCGGATACCGAGAGTTGGGGATGTCAAAAACTCTTACTACAGTAGACCCGAAGTCGTGAAATAAAAAATTGCAAAACAACCTTAGCCGTCAGATCGAAGTTTGATCTAGACCATTGATCCAATTCCATTTCATAGTTTCGGATACCGAGAGATGGAGGAGTCAAGTGTCGAGACTCCTCATCACAGGAGTCCCAAAGTTGCGAAGTGCGAAAAGCTGATTTGACTCCATTTCAGAGTTTCGCAGACCGGGACTTGGAAGTGTTGAGAAAATTCACATCAAGAATGCTGAAATCACGATATGAGAAATCGTGAAGTGATTTGGGCTGATAGATCTAGGAGGTGAATGTGGCAGACCACGTCAGAAAGGATAGGTGGAAGACTATGACACATGGCATGATCAAACAACAACAAGTGTCAAGTTGATTTAACATTTCAGGGCACTGGAAATCACAATTATGAGTGACACATGACAACCACTCAGTTCATGACACATCATTGAGTGATGCAAGACTGACCTCACTCCAAGAGTTTTTGCTTCGGGAGTTTTAACTCCATCACTCCCCTAAAGTCTCGAAGGCTGAAGTCCCGGGGCAGAGGATAGCCATCTGATCACCACGGATCGAGGACTGTTGATCTGGAGATTGAAGCACTTGTGTGATTGGAGAGTGGTCATATTCTGATGGTCACATCATCAAAGAACTATAGAAGAGAGCTCGAAGTGGCAAGCCCCATTTCATAGTTTCGGGGATCGGGACATGGAGCGTAAAGAAATATTCACATCAAGGATGCCGAAATGAAGAATTGCAAAATCGCGAAAGTGATTTATGGATAAGCACTCGGTCACCGATGGTGGTCACAACCATTGGTCACATTGGCGGAGGATGGAGGTAGGAGCTAGTGAAACCAAGTTCCTTTCGAAGTTTTGGGGATCAATATGTGAAGCGTAAAGAAACCTTAACCACAAGAATCGTGAAATGTCGAAATGTGAAATGGCGAAATAAACGCAAGACCCTACGGATTCCATCCAACGATGCAGGTGATTTTGAATATGATCGGAGGGCTACTATTGCACTTTACAATGTAACTACTAGAAACGACTAATGGTCTCTGCCAGAGGATGAGCTCGAATATGATGACGAAGATGAAGAGCCTCAACTACTAGAGAGGCCAAGGAATCTTAGCATAACACCCAGTGATGATGGACGTGTGGGTTGAACCGCCAGAGAAGCTGAAGGATTGCAATGATGATCAGGCAGAGCACTCGACATGAGTAGATGATGCAGAACAAAGAGGAGTGGTGGAATAGTGGAGTGGTGGGAACACCTCAAGGTGGAGAACATTGGAATGGTGAGAGCATGCAGAAGTATGGTGCATATTGCATGCACAAGGAGAACAGAGACTATAAGTATGATGAACAAAGAAGAGATGGGGGTTGTTGTTGAGGGTGATTGACGTGTGAAGAAGGAGGTAGAGAGCAGCAACATGAATGCATAGAAGAGATGTGTTGCATTGAATGGACATGGCACATAGATAAGAAATGGAAGATGAACATAAGGTGTAAGAGGAGTGTGCAGAAGACACTGATGCAGACAGAGCAACGCAGTGTAGTAGATCAATGATGAGACTGGTAAGTTTTTTGAAGAAATTTATATCACTGTAATAAGTGTTCTTAGAAAAGATTTATATTTTAGGGTGCTAGGGAGGTGCTAGGGAGGATGGTTGTCCTCAGAGGTTCAAGTGGGTGCTTGAACACAGGGAGTTGTAGCTTCCATCTGGTTGTTGCCAAAGAAACCGGGGTGGCAGGGTGGTGCAAGGGAGAACTGTTGTTCTCTGTTATGCAGGTTGGTGCCTGTATGACTGGAAGTTGGTGCTTCCATCCAGTTGGTGCTGGAACACTTGGGGAGTTGGTTCTTCCTTCTAGTTAGTGCTAGAGAAACTAGGGAGTTGGTGCTTCCTTCTAGTTGGTGCTAGAGAAGCCAGAGAGTTGGTGCTCTCAACAAGTAGCATGTTGCAAAATAGAGGTTGTATCCTCATTATGAGTTGGTGCTCATATGTATGATAATGTAAAGAATGTAAAGATTAATTATCATATAAAGAAGAAGAGGTTTTTACCCTTTATGGGTTTCCTCAAGAAATATCTGTCTCAAGGTATCTCATATGTGTGACTGATGCTGAATGTTCTATTGCTTATTTCCCTGCATTATTTTGATTGTCATTGAGTGTTTTGATTTTTTTTTAAAATAAGCATAATTGTTTAAGCACGGTAACAACTGATTCACCCCCCCCCTCTCAGTTGACCAAAAATTGGTATCAAAGCTGACCCCTTTTATCTAAGGGTAGATCCTAGAGCTTAAACATGTCAAGCCATGAAGAAAATTCAACCAATAAGGCCACTCTATTCAATGGAAAAAACTTTGCCTTCTGGAAAGTTAGAATGAGAACTTACATAATGGATTTAGGTGCAGATGTCTGGGATGTGGTAGACACTGGTTATGTAAAACCATTTGTACTAGATAATAAGGATGACAGGCTAGAATTTAGCTTCAACACTAAGTCTATGAATGCTATCTTGAGTGGGCTTGAAGAAGCAGAATTTGTAAAAGTTATGCACCTAGGAACTGCCAAAGAAATGTGGGACAAACTCATTAATAGTTATGAAGGTAATGAGAAGGTAAAGGATGCCAAGCTTCAAACCTATAGAATACAGTTTGAACAACTGAAGATGAAGGAAGATGAAATTGTTGGAAAATACTTTCTGAGAGTAGAAGGAATGGTAAATGCAATGAAAGCACTTGGTGAAAAAATTGAGGAACCTTCTTTAGTTCATAAAATCTTGAGATCTCTCCCAGATAGGTTCAACTCGAAGGTCTCTGCTATAGAAGAACTTAATGATATAAAAACCTTGGAGTTTGATCAAATTATAGGAACATTGACTGCATATGAAATGAGAATAGTTAAAGATAAACCCACCTCCATATAAGCATCATTTAAAGTAGACAAGAATGAGGATTCTGAGCTCGATGAAATTGAAGCAAAATTTGTGAAGAGGCTGAAGAAGGGATGAGGCAAATACAAAGATAAACTGCCTTTCAAATGTTTCAACTATGGTAGGATAGGTCATTTTTCAAATAAATGTCCCCACAAAAGAAAGGATCATAAATGTGATGATGAGGAGAAGCACAAACACATAAATCTCTTTAAAGAGAATAACTTTAAGAAGAAAAGTCTTCGCGTAAACAATGATGATGATCCTTCAGATGATGAAGACAACGACTCCTCTATTGAAGATAAACTAAATGACTTTATACTTATGGACAAAGAGGATTATGATAATAAAATCATAGGAAGTGATGCTAATGAAGAAGAAGTTGTCGTTGACATGGAAGGAGAACTGATCAGTGCACTGGAAGAGATTGACAGACTAAGAATTAAGAACAGAAAGAAAAGATAATTACTGATACAATTCGAGAAAGACAGTAAAGAACCTGATGAATACCTTGTCCTACTAAAAGTGGATTTAAAAGAGGCAAATAAAATTGAAGACATTATGAAACGACAGTTATCAGAAAATAAGGCAAGATGTGCAGCCTTAGAACAAGAAGTAGTGAAAACTAGGAAAGAGATTGAGAAGTTTCAAGCCTTGTATACTCAGAATCTGTCAAGTATCAGCCTCAGAAGGATTAGCCACCATTTTGAATTAGAAAAGGAATCTAAAGCTGAAAATTGGTCTGGGTTATGAAGAGGGATCAAGTAGTGGTAAACCAAGAAACGAAGAACCCATCAAGTTTGTCAAATCTACAACCAATGACAACAACAAACCTGCAGAAACAAAGGAAGAAAATCAACTACCCAGGATGAGTAAAGAAGAGGGTGCTGGGACTGAATCTATAGAACAAAGAAATAATGCGCTCCTTGCTGAAAGATGCCATCAGCATGGAAGAAATCGATTTTCTCAAAGAAGACAACCATTTTCCAGGTACAAAGAATTTTTCTATGGCTATTGTTTCTACTGTTCTAACTTTGGTCACAAAGCTATAAATTGTTTCTTAAGACTTAGACATGAGCAATTAAGATTTCAAAGGAATAAATACTTTCCACAACAAAGAATGATACAACCAAGTAACAAACCTTCACAAATTGCAAATTGCCAAATTAAGTGTAGAGACATGCAACTAAGGAGGTCAAGAAATAATCAACAGTCAATGAGTAGACAACGCTGCAGCAATAATTTTGACCTATTGAACAATGAGATTGAATGCTACATTTTTCATAACTATGGACATAAATCTATTGACTGTCGATTAAGGAACTATGAACCAGATTTGAATTCCCCTGCTAAAAATCTCAAGGTTTGGAAGAAGAAAGAAAGTGACAAGTGTGGATTAGTGTTGTCAGCTCAAAGAAAAATGAACCCTTGGTATATAGACAGTGGATGCTCCAAACATATGACGGGAGACAAAGGTAAATTTCAATCTCTAAGTGAAAGCAAATTAGGAAACATAACCTTTGGAAATGATGCTCCAGGTAAAATAAAGGGTAAAGGGATGGTAAGTTTAAGTAATGGAAAAGGAAAATCCCAAAATGTTCTACTTGTAGATGGGCTGAAACATAATCTGCTCAGTGTAATTCAAATGTGTGACAGAGGTTGTGAAGTGGTGTTCACATACAAGGACTGCAAAATAAAGTCTGTAAACTCAGGACAAGTGGTGGCTAAAGGCATAAGGACATAAAATAGCGTATATGTCCTGAAAGAAAATAGAGAAGAGTGTCATCTAAGAAAACATGATGAAAGCTGGTTATGGCATAGGAGACTTGGACATCTAAACTTTGACCACTTAATCAAACTCAAAAATATTGAGGAAATAAAATATCTTCCGAGAATATCAAAGCCCCAATATTCAATGTGTAAACCTTGCCAAGTAGGAAAGCTAACCAGGGCACAATTTAAGTCCAAGAGCTTTACTTCAACAGAGAAACCACTCCAACTAGTTCATATGGATTTATGTTTACCATCAAGATAGGAAAGCATAGGGAAATAAAACTACTTCATGCTGATTATTGATGATTACTCCAGACTTACTTGGGTTTCCTTTCTCAAGGAAAAAGCTAAAGCATTTGAGAAGTTTAAAATATTTAAGGATTTAACTAAGACTCAAACATGCAAGAGGTTAAAGGCAGTAAGTTCAGACTGAGGAGGAGAGTTTATGTCAAGTTATTTCAAGGAATTCTATGATAAGAATGGGATCAAGAGAGAATACACAATCCCAAGAACTCCACAACAAAATGGAGTAGTTGACAGGCAAAACAGAATAGTGCAGGAAATGACCAGTTCAATGATGAATGAGAAGAACGTTGGTCAAACCTACTGGGTAGAAGCAATACACACAACAATCCATGTTCTTAACAAAGCCCACCCTAGACCACAAAGTGAAAAGACACCCTATGAACTGTGGTATGGGAGACCTGCTTCAATCAAACACTTAAAAGTATTTGGGAGTAAATGTTACATAAAGAATAATGATGAGAACCTTGGCAAACATGATGATGGAGCTGATGAAGATAGATTCTTAGGGTATACTACAAATAGTAAAGGATACAGATTCTATAATAAGAGGCTACATAAAATGGTTGACAATATTGACATAAAATTTGATGAAGGAATCCCAACAAGAGAGGTGTACAATAATGAGTCATCTACAGAGGACACAACTAAAGATGAATATGAACGGGTCCAAGAATCAGAAAATGAAGACTCTGAATCCTATGAAGACACAGATACTCAGATAGACTCAGATCAACAGACAACTTCAAATTCCTCCTCCATAATCACTCAAAAGAATCATCCTGCAAATCAGATAATTGGTGAAAAAGACAAAGGTGTATAAACCAGGAGAAAGATAATCAAAGACACTGAACAATCACATATAGATTTCATATCCTTGCTAGAACCCAAGAATTTTAATGAAGCTAGCAAAGATGACCATTGGGTTAAAGCAATGAATGATGAACTTGATCAGATTGAGAAAAACAATACGTGGGAGATGGTTCATAGACCAAAAGGTAAAAATATCATTGGCTCTAAATGGATCTTTAAGAATAAGTTGAATGAGCAGGGACAAGTTGTCAGGAACAAAGAATTATTGGTCTGTAAAGGATATGTTCAAATAGAAGGACTAGATTTTGATGAAACATTTGTGCCCATAGCAAGATTAGAATCTATCAGAATGTTTCTTGCCTATTCTTGTCATAAAAGGTTTAAAGTCTATCAAATGGATGCCAAGTCAACTTTTCTAAATGGAGATTTAAATGAAGAAGTCTATATGGAACAACCAGAGAGTTTCAAACTGTCTGAGAACCCTGACTTAGTATGCAAGTTGAAGAAAGCTTTATATGGGTTAAAACAAGCCCCTCGTGCCTGGTATCACAGACTGGATACGTATCTCAAAGACAAAGGGTTCAAGAGAGGAACAGTTGACAACAATCTATATATCAAAATGATTTGCTCATCATGTTAGTCTATGGATATGACATCATCTTTGGATGTAATAAGGATTCATTGGTAAAATGGTTTTCTTCTGCCATGGAGTCTGAGTTTGAAATGTATATGATAAGTGAATTGCCATTTTTCCTTGGTCTGCAAATTACTCAGAGGTCCGAAGGGATGTTCATTTCTCAAGAAAAATATCTAAGAGAAATGTTGAAAAGGTTTCAAATGGAAGATTCTAAACCTGTGGGTACACCTATGGTTACTGGATGAAAATTAATCAAGGATGATGACTCACCTGATGTTGATCAAAGTTCATATAGGTCAATGATAGGAAGCCTACTATACATCACAACATCTCACCCGGACATAATGCATGTTGTTGGAATGGTAGGAAGATATCAGTCTGCACCTAAATAGAGTTATTTGCAAGCTGTCAAAAGAATATTCAGGTATTTGAAAGAAACAATGACTTATGGTGTGTGGTATCCTAGAAATCATAATTTTGAGTTAACTACCTATTCAGATGCAGATTGGGAAAACTGTGTTGATGAGAGAAAAAGCACGAGTGGAGGATCATTCTTCCTTAGTGACTCATAAGTAGCATGGCTTAGTAAAAATCAAGGTTCCATTTCTTTATCAACTACAAAGGCAGAGTACATTGCTGCTACTACCTGCTGCACTCAAGTATTATGGATGATTCAGACACTTGCAGACTTGGATGTAAAATACGCAACACTGATCCCAATTCATTGTGATGACACTAGTTGCATCAGCGTGTCTAAGAATCTTGTATTCCACTCCAAGACCAAGCATATTGCCATAAAATACCATTTTCTGAGAGAGCAGGTCACCAATCAGGTTGTTCAGGTCCAATACATTCCAACCACAGAACAAATTACATACATCTTTACTAAACCCCTAGCCAAGACACCATTTGAATATCTCCGACAGAAGCTGGGTGTCATCCCGTCTCACAACTAAGAGAGTCTATTCTGTTAGGGGGAGTTTTGTATTGATTGAATATCTTATACCTCCTAAAAATACTGCAACAGTTCAGGGGGAGAATTTTTTCTTTTACATTGATGTCAAATGGGGAGAAAAGGAGTGGTTGGGATGGTCTGGACTGGATGCTACAGTTGGAGGTCCAAACAGTTTAGCGCACTCGTTCAGGGTTTCCATCAATGTCAAAGGGGGAGATTGTTGGCATGTTTATAGATAGGTGTGCTTGTCATTGATGGAAAGATCAGAGTATGCAACAATGGAAAAACAAGGACTATGTAAGCTTTGGAGGATAAGTATAGAGGTGGACACAAAGTGCAAGAGTGTGCTTGATCATTTGATGGAAAACATGCAGGCAAGGAAGATCATGGACAAATTGATCTGACTCCATTTCAGAGTTTCAAATACTGGGAGGTGGAAGTGTTGAAACACTTCACCACAAGAGTCCCGGAATCGCGAAATGCGAAATACTAAAATCCTGAAAGTAGGAGACAGTTTCAGAAACTGGGAGTTGAAGTGTCGAAAAACTTCACCATAGGAGTCCCAAAATTGCGAAATGAGAAATGCAAAAATCTCAAAAGCAGGATACAGTTTCAGAAACTGGGAGTTGAAGTGTCAAAGCAATTAACCACAGGAGTCCTAGAATCGTGAAATGTGAAACGCCAAAATCCCAAAAGAAGGAGACAATTTCAGATACCAGGATTTCAGATACTGAGAGTTAGGGATGTCAAGAACTCTTACTACAAGAGACTCGAAGTCGTGAAATATGAAATCACAAAATAACCTTAGCCATTAGATAGAAGTTTGATCTGGACCATTGATCCGACTCCATTTCGGAGTTTCAGATACCGAGAGATGGAGGATTCAAGTGTCGAGACTCCTCATCACAAGAGTCCTGAAGTTGCGAAGTACGAAAAGATGAAAAGATGATTTGAATCCATTTCGGAGTTTTGCAGATCGAGGCTTGGAAGTGTCGAGAAAATTCACATCAAGAATGTCGAAATCGCGATATGCGAAATCGCGAAGTGATATGGGCTGACAGATCTAGGAGGTGAATGTGGCAAAACACGTTAGAAAGGACAGGTGGAAGACTATGACACGTGGCAAAATTAGACAACGATAAGTGTCAAGTTGATTCGGAATTTCATGCCACTAGAAATCACAATTCTGAGTGACACGTGACAACCACTCTGGTCACGACACGTCATCAAGTGACACAAGACTAACCTCACTCCAAGAGTTTTTTATTTGGGAGTTTTAACTCCATCACTCCCCCAAAGTCCCAAAGGCTGAAGTCCCGGGGCAGAGGATAGTTATTCGATCACCATGGATCGAGGACCATTGATCTGGAGATTGAAGCGCTTGTGTGATTGGAGAGTGGTCATATTCCGGTGGTCACATTGTTGAAGAACTATAGAAGAGAGCTCGAAGCGGCAAACCCCATTTCAGAGTTTCGGGGATTGGGACATGGAGTGTAAAGAAATATTCACATCAAGGATGCCGAAATGCCAAATTGTGAAATCGCGAAAGAACTTTATGGATAAGCACTCGGTCACCGATGGTGGTCACAACCATTGGTCACATTGGCAGAAGATGGAGGTAGGAGTTAGTGCAACCAAGTTCCTTTCGAAGTTTCGGGGATCGGTATGTGAAGCATAAAGAAACCTTAACCACATGAATCGCGAAATGCTGAAATGCGAAACGACAAAATAAACGCAAGACCCTACGGATTCCATCCAACGATGCAGGTGATTTTGAATATGATCGAAGGGATACTGTTGCACTTTATAGTGTAACTGCTAGAAATGACTGATGGTCTCTTCCAGAGGATGAGCTCGACTATGATGAAGAAGACAAAGAGTCTCAACTACTAGAGAGGCCAAGGAATATTAGCATAACACCCAGTGATTATGGACGCGTGGGTTGAACCACCAGAGAAGCTGAAGGCTTGCAATGATGATCAGGCAGAGCACTCGACATGAGGAGACGATGCAGAACAAAGAGGAGTGGTGGAATAGTGGAGTGGTGGGAACACCCCGAGGTGGAGAACATTGGCATGGTGAGATAATGCAGAAGTATGGCTCATATTGCATGCACAAGGAGAATAAAGACTATAAGTATGCTGAACAAAGAAGAGATGGGGGTTGCTGTTGAGGGTGATTGACGTGTGAAGAAGGAGGTAGAGTGCAACAACAAAAATGAACAGAAGAGATGTGGTGCATTGAATGAACATGGCACACAAAGAAGAAATTATAGAAGAACATAAGGTGTAAGAGGAGTGTGCAGAAGATACTGATGCAGACAGAGCAACGCAGTGTAGCAGATCAGTGATGAGATTGGTAAGTTTTTTGAAGAACTTTATATCACTGTAATAAGTGTTATTAGCAAAGATTTATATTCTAGGGTGGTAGGGAGGTGCTAGGGAGTACAGTTTTCCTCATAGGTTCAAGTGGGTGCTTGAACGTAGGGAGTTGTAGCTTCCATCTGGTTGCAGCTAGAGAAACCAGGGTGGCAGGGTGGTGCAAGGGAGAACTGTTGTTCTTTGTTATGTAGGTTGGTGCCTGTATGATTGGAAGTTGGTGCTTCCATCCAGTTGGTGCTGGAACACTTGGGGAGTTGGTGCTAGAGAAACTAGGGAGTTGGTGCTTCCTTCTAGTTGGTGCTAGAGAAACCGAAGAGTTGTTTCTCTCAACAAGTAGCAGGTTGCAAAACAAAGGTTGGAGCCTCATTATGAGTTGGTGCTCATATGTATGATAATGTAAAGAATGTAAAGATTACTTATCATATAAAGAAGAAGAGGTTTTTACCCTTTATGGGTTTCCTCAGGAAATATCTGTCTCAGGGTATCTCATATGTGTGATCGATGCTAAATGTTCTATTTCTTATTTCCCTACATTATTGTGATTTTCATTGAATGTTTTGAAAAGAGTTTAAAATAATCATAATTGTTTAAGCATGGTAACAATTGATTCACCCCCCCCTTCTTAGTTTACCAATAGTGTCATCCTCCAATGTGTTCTGCACTTATCCAAAGGTTCTGCTGGTGTTCCTTTCCCATCATACCTCTACATTTTTGTGCTTCCTTGTTTTGGGCTGAATCTAATGCGCCATAATCGTTTATATTGGTACTGTTATCGCTCAATTTGTAGGGTAGGTTTAGTAGCTTGGAG
>JZKD02S2153126.1:11056-22601 GCA_000966675.3 Picea glauca | reverse complement strand
GATTGGTTACATTGAATGCCATATTGTTCCAATATTTATTGGTGAAGTGATATAATTTTCATTGCTATTGATAAACATTGACTTCGTCAACATTTATTGTCAAATTGCTTATATGCTTATCAGATAGTCATCTATTTATATGAAGTACTAACCCATTGAACTATCTTGCATATATTATTTCTTGTTGCTTTGTCTCAGGCAAGTATATCTTTGGGGGGTTTACTTTATTATTGGTTGTTAAGCCAGGACTATCTGCTCGGTGGTGACTTGTGAGGGGGGAAATTTATCCTTGTCTTATTATCCTCTTTGCCTTCTCAAAACCCCAGGTCACCAGGGAAGTCTCCCCTGGGTCTCACCTCCCTAATGAGAAAGAACCATCCCATTGTGGTGACATTGGGTGGGATTAGTTCCTGTTACGCCAGTTTGACTTTCAAACCTCAAAGCTTTAATCCTTGCTACAAATTGTGCGATAACAGCTTGCATTTTGATAATGAAGGGTATTATCCCTGGTATGGGAGTCCTCGTGACTTGGACCATTATCCCTGGTACGGGAGTCCAAACTTTCTTGGTTGGTTATTATCCTAGTAGAGGAGGCCATTTTGGTTATTACCCCTACGGGAGGCCATCTTGGTTATTATCCTAGTATGGGAGGCCAACAAAGTACTGTAGAGGCAGTAGAGGACCTGAAAAGACATGGGATGTCTCCAGGATAGCAACACACGAAAAGGATGATGTCACAATTCCTCCAGGACATATGTCCATCCTTCAGACTTCAAAGGGAGTCAAACTAATTGAGAAGAAGGAAGAGACAATACCTTCTCCCCCTTCAGCAGTTTAGAGGGAGATAGTCATTGATCCAGTTGCTCCGGTTGATGTTCCCAGAGACATTGTAGTAGGCCATAAAATCCCTGCCTGGGCTCGACAAACTCTGTAGGAGGCAGAGGGACATGCAGCTCCTCGAGGCACATTCCGAGAGAGCAAGAGACCACATAGATTTTCGAGTTATGTTTCAGCCATAAGCCACATCATTGATATTGAGCCTTCTTGTCATGGAGAAGCAGCAAGTCAACAAGTATGGCAAAGATGCCATGACAGAAGAGTATTAGTCCATTGTGAAGAATGATGTGTGGAATATTGTTTCGAGACTAGAAGGAAAGTTTGTAGTGACTTCCAAGTGGATCTATAAGATCAAGCATGAAGTTGATGGAAGTGTTGAGAAGTACAAGGCAAGATTTGTGGCCAAAGAATTCTCACAGGTGGAGGGAATTGATTATGAGGAGACATTTGATCCTGTAGCCCAATACACTTCCATCCGCACGATCATTTCCATAGATGCATCCATGGGTTGGAAACTACATCAAAAGGATGTAAAGACATCCTTTCTCAATGGTAAGATTGAGGAAGAGGTTTACATCGTGCATCCAGATGGATTTGTGATACATGATGATAAATCTCATGTTTGCAGGTTGAAGAAAGCCCTGTATGGACTAAAGCAAGCACCTCGTGCTTGGTACGAGAAAATGGATGGATTCTTTCTAAGTTTGGGCTTCAGCAAGAGTGTTGTTGATCCAAACGTATATTATCACATTGTTGGTGACGAGTGCCTGATCTTGGTCCTGTATGTTGATGACTTATTCCTCACCGGTTCAGAAAGACTTATTCCTAAATGCAAGCAAGCATTGACTTCTGAATTCGAGATGAAGGATCTGGGTATGATGCACTACTTCTTGGGACTAGAAATATGGTAAAGGACTGATGAGATTTTCCTGAGTCAAGGAAAATATACAATAGAGATATTGAAGAAGTTCAGTATGACATGTTATCGCGCAATTTGTACTTATCCCGAAGGAAAAGGCTAAGGGAAGGAAAATCGGCGTAACAGGAGGTTATCCTATCACTGTCACTTTAATAAGATACCTCTTTCTATTTAGGGTTGATAGCCCTGGAGAGACGTCCTCGATGACCTGGGGGTTTGAGAAGGCAAAGGTTAAAGTGTCTATAAAGGTATCCCCTCTCACAAGTCACACTAATCAGAAAGTCCCAAGGTCTTAACCAATGAAGCAATGATGTGCTTAGATGTACCTGCCCAGAACAAAGAAACAATTAAACAATATATTTTGCAAGTACAATTTCATGTTAGTGCTTCATAAAACCATGGACTTGTCAATAAAAGAAATAGTTGATGCATGATGACGCAAGCAGAATTTTATAACAACAATGTTTACAAGATAATAGCTTCACAATAAATGCCTTAAAAGAGCTTCACAATGACCAAAAATGATAACTCAATAATAACAATGTACTAGCAGTTGTCAGAAGCTAATTAGGCAATGTATAAATCAACTTTGCAATTGCCTTTAAGTGTTTTTAGTGATGCAATAAATGGTTGTGGCTTACTTTTGAAACAAGAAGTAGGCTAGTAAATTAGTTTACTCTAGGGTTAGGGAGAGTTAGTAGATTGCTTGAGGTCAAAGTTTTAAGAGTTGTTTTCATCAATCAATCAATTTCAAGGTCTAAATCAATGCCTTTAGAGGGCTAATAGAGTCACTTTGCAGCAGCAAACTTGAAGGAACAAATGATAATGTGAGAGCTAAAAACAAGAAGGTCAATGATTGAGGTGTTGGTAACCCAAGGCCTCAATCACTAAACCATAGGGAGGAAAATGGCCACCAAGAAGTAGGTAACCCTAGGCCCTAGCAGTTTTCCTCCTTCTTTAGCTCAAGGATGTAGTAAATGATGGCTTGATGAAGCAAGTGATGCTAGGGTGATGCAATGGAAGGGCTCTAGCACAATGCTTCAAGAGGTAGGGTTTCTAGCATAATCTAGTAGGTGAAAAAGTTGTTAAAAGGCAAGAACAATAACATGTTCTTTGACCTCCTAGGGTTTTAAGCTAGCAATTTCATAATCTTAGAAGAAATGCAAAGTAAATGTACCACAACCATTCAAAATGAAGAAGAATTGCAGAAATTTACTTACATTCACCAAGAATAATCTAGCAATAGGCCTAATTGAAGACTTTCCACCAAGAAAAATGCCAAAATACACCAAAATTAGCCTCCTTCAAGAAGTGCGCACCAAATTTCTGCCAATAAACCCTAAGTAGGGCACAAATTTCAGACCTCACTTAGTGTGAGTGAAAGATGATGAAAAATACAAGAGCAAAAGCCCTTATTTATAGATTGAAAATGACCTTTAATTTACAAGATTAGATCAAAAAGGCCGACATGGCTAGTTTACATGTAATATCCAGTTTTTTACATAAAATGACAAATTAAACCCTAAATCAAGCAAAAGAGGTAACGTCATGCCCTTCTAGGGTGACATAGGGCCTCCTAGGTGAGACATTGGCCTCCAGGATCAAATCGTTAGGCCTCCCAAGGGCTCTGAATCAAGCCACACGTGCCACTTGGCACACAATGCCTCAATAGTGTCCATCAAATGTTGGGTGACGTCAAGGGTCACAGAGGTGATGTCATGGGCCTTCCAAGGTCAACATCATAGTGGGAGAACAAGACCCCCTGGGTCCAGGCCTACCAGGCTGTCTCTGGTGGAACTTCCTCCTGTCTCTCTGGTGCAAAGCCTCTCATATGTTTCTGCTCTGGCTGGGATCTCAGCATCCATCTGGTGGGCTTTAGCCCTATGGAGGTCCGAACTAATCATCTCCCCATGTGTACCTGTCCGTCGGGTGTGGCCCTGCAAGAACAACAAGTACGCCCTCCATAGGCTCATAAGTCAAAGGGATCATAGCAATGTCAATCACATCTAATAATCAAGTTATCTAAACATGTGCATAAAACCCCCCTTTCCTAGACAAGTGCTCAAAGACGTTAAACTATTCTACAAGCTAGGTTTGGAGAGGGTTTCAGGAGGTCCTATTGGGTTGATTCTCATTGGACGTGGGATGTTTCCAAGTGAAGACCAATCGAGGTCATGTAAGTGGATGAGGTGGTATGGGGATGTTTCAGCAATGGGTGTAGAGATGACAAGGAAATGTATGGCGTGCCTGTGGGTGCCTCTAAAGAGGGTGAGTTGCACCTTGTCATGGATGCAAATGTTTCCAAGCCCATTCAATGCCTTTTACCTTTTTATCTTATTACTTTTTCTTTCAAGAGAGTAGTTGGGGGACACTGCCCTGACGTGGTGACCAGTGGTGACAGTGTTACCCACAAGCATTTCACGGAGATGAGAAGGTTGGCTCGTGATGAGACCCCCTTTCTCTTTGATATGCCACCAAGAGCCACTACCCTGGCGTGGTGACCAACTAAATGGTAGTGTCATACCGCCACATGCCCATGGACCTAATAGGTTGGCTCATGATGAGACCCCCTATCGTCCAACTAGGTCTTGATTTTATTATTTTATGGGTCCCTCCATTTCTTGCTGAGAAGCCTTTCATTGCTTTCTCGGGGATCCCCAGGCGAAGAATCTGAAGGTTTTGTTCTTTCGGATTTTATCTTTTGCCAGCAACTTTCACCCTCTGGGCCTTTAGCCCCTTCTTCCCACAAGGTAAGGTACAACCCTTTGCTAGCTTGGCAAACCCAATGCCCAAACCAATGCAGGGGATGGATGAGAGGGAAAATGATGAAAAGTGATAAGTATGGTGGGAATGGACGATGACCTTTCATGAACCCACCCAATGTCAACTCAATCCCTAAGGGAACCAACTTGCTAGGGAATCCTGTCATTCCCCCCAAGTGTGGACAAGTGGAAAGGCATAAATTCCAAGCACACGTCATGAAGCAAAAAGAATTAAATGCACATGTTTTGAGATTCAAAGTGAAACATACAATGATACCCGGACTCATTACTTCATGGAGCAGGACCCACTGCTGCTAAAGGATCAAGCCGATGGGATGGATGTTGATGTTGCTGACAGGATGGAGGTGCCAAAGAGGGATGATGGGCCCTCCAAGGCCAAGCTCAAGTCAATATGGCTCTCGGTACTCCATGTCTAGGACCTGTGGGCCTAGAGACATAATCTCCTTAGTTATCCCTAGGCTAGGAGATAACATGACAGACTGCAAATCCATGCCTACACCTATGGTGATGGCTCTGAAGAAAATGAACGAGGCTTCTACTGATTCAGGCGAGATTGATCCACATCTATACCAACAGTTGATTGGATCATTGATGTATCTGGTTAACACCTGACCTGATATATGTTATGCAGTGGATGTACTTAGTCAATTTATGAGTCCGCCGAGACAGACTCGCTAGATAGCAGCAAAGCATGTATTGAGATATCTACGAGGCACAGTTGGATATGGCCTGAGATATGCCTCCGATGTAGACATGAGATTGCAGGGATATGCCGATGCAGATTGGGCAGGGAGCACAGTGGATCGGAAGAGCACATTTGGTTGTTGTTTTACGTTGGGATCTGCCATGGTTTCCTGGTGCAGCAGGAAACAAAGCTCTATGGCTTTAAGTACCGCAGAAGCAGAATATATAGCGTTGAGTGTGGCAGTCCGCAAAGCAGTGTGGCTTCGCAAGCTCCTTACATATTTATTTGATCATGAGATGAATTCTACCATTATTCATTGTGATAACCAGAGTTGTGTGAAGCTCTCTGAGAATCCTGTGTTTCACGATAAATCGAAACACATTGATATCAAATACCATTATATCAGAGACATGGTGCAGAGGAAAGTAGTACACGTGCAGTACCGTCCTACACATGAGCAGATTGCAGATATCTTCACCAAACCGCTTGCCAGGACGAAGTTCGAGTACTTCCGTGAGAGACTTGGCATGGTGGAGAATGCCTCCCTAGTTGAGAGGGAGTGTTGATGATTGCAGTGTCGTGTGACATTCTCCAGGATACGTTCTCCTCTGTGACTAAGTTGAGTCGACCTATGAGAGAGCCCAGTGTTGGGTATGCCCATATGATGGGGTGCATCGTTCTCCTCTGTGTGAGAGTTGAGTCGTCCCCCAGTGTTGGGTGTGCCCATGTGATGGGTGTATCATTCTCCTTTGTGTGAAAGTTGAGTCGATGTGGTACTCCAAATGATTCTCCTATGGACTCAATTGAGATAGAAATCTGTTGAGTATGACATCCATGTGGTTGAGCACAAGTGGACGTGTCCCTAGTGGCTGAGCACTAGTGGACGTGTGGATTCCTTGTTATATTTGTTTATGGTTCAAGTACATGCTAAATGAAATAAACCTCATGATTGAGCCTAGCATAGTCAAAATTCAACACTTACTTAATTGTTAGTAATCTATGCTAGGTTAGTAAATTATTAGAGTATGAAGTGAAAGAGTTTGACTTGAGTCTTGTCAAGAAGTAAGAGAAGAGGACTAGTGCCTTCAAGGGTAATGGGGTCAAGGAGGGTGGCTTCTTCTAAGGCTGCAGATTAATGATGATGCACAAAATTCTAAGAGCGAAAAAGTATAGGAGTAGTAACTTAAGTCCTCCTAGACGTTGACCTCAAGAGACAAAATGCTAGGGTGTAGGCAATTCTAGGCCCTAGTGCCTTGCTCTCCTTAGTCTTTTTATGGAGTAAAACTTATGCAAAAATAACAAGTACAAAACCCTTAAGAGTGCTAGAAATTTAGGGCTCTAGGGTTTCACTAGTTACGAGATCAATTTAGTGAAAAGATTGGCAAATAAAAGGAAAAAAAGTAGCAACTTAAGTTTCTTACTTTAAGCATTAAATACACCATGCAATTTCATAATCTTGTATGAGCAAATAAAACCATACAATAAACCATTCAATAGATGGAAAAATGCAGATTTCACTTGCACAAAGAATAATCATGAGAATACCATGCAAGATCACCATATAACTTAAAAAATTGATCCAAGTTGCAAAAATGAGCCTTAAACAAGAGTGGGGCCTCACAATTTCAGCCAATAACCCTAATAGGGTGCAAATTTCAGACCTCGTCTCCAATGACAAGTTATGATGAAAATGAATGTCACTTTCTACTTATTTATACAAAATTTAACCTAAAACTAATTTCAGTGCATAATTACTGGGCCGACCTCGCCAACTTTTAACACAAATTAAATCTGGACAAAATAAAATTAATTTGCATCAAAGAATCACTCCAGGGGTGACGTCATGCCCCTCTAGGGTGACGTTGAGCCCCAAGTATGGAACACTGGGCAGGGAAGGTGAAACGTTGGGCCTCCAAAGGCCTAAAACCCTGCCCACATGTGCCAATGCCTCATAAATGTCGTCTAAGATGACAAGACCAGTTATGGATGACGTCTAGGGTATCCACGATGACGTCCAGGGCCCTGAAGGGCTAACATCCATGTGGGAGAAGCAAGATCCCCTAGGTCTAGGTCTGCCAAGGTGCCTCCAAAGGCAACGTCCTTCTTTCTCCTAGTGCAAGTTTTCAATCCCTCCCATGCCCCTTGGCTGGGGTCTCAGCATCCATCGATGGGATTTGGGCCCTATGAAGGTCCGATCTAATCATTCCCTCATGTGCACCTGTCCATCGGGCAAGGTCCTGCAGCAACAACAAGTACGCACTCCAAGAGTTCATAAGTCACAGGGATCATAGCATGTAAATCACATCCAATAATTAAATTACCCAAACATGTTCATCAAACCCCCCTGAACCCAAACAAATGCTCAAAGACGTTATGCAATTTGACAAGTTAGGTTTGGAGAAGGTCTCAGGGTGTCCTATTGGGCTAACCTCTCTTGAGTTTGGGGAGTTTCCCAAGTGAGACCTAGTCCAAGTCATATGAGTGTATGAGGTGGCATGGGGTAAATATTTGGGCATGGGGTGCATGTGATAACATGGAAATGTATAGTCTTACCTGTGGATGCCTTTGTGGAGGGCGAGTTGCACCTTGTCATGAATGCAATTGTTTCCTAGCCCATTCATTCCTTTTACTCTTAGTTTTATTTCTTTTGATATTTTGCTCTTATGCTTCAAGGAAATAGTTGAGGACCATTGTCCTGGCTTGATAACCAAAGGTGACAGCGTTATCCACAAACATTTCACGGAAATGATAAGGCTGGCTCGTGATGAGAACCCCTTTCTCTTGGACATGCCACCAAGAGCCACTACCCTGGTTTGGTGACCAGATAGGTGGTAGTGTCATACCGCTACATGCCCATGGACATAATAGGTCGGCTCATGATGAGACCTCCTATCCATCAACTTGTACCTTGAGTGTTTATGTTATCTTATGGGTCCTATTTTCTTACTGAGAAGCTTTTCACTTCTTTCTCGGGGATCCCAGGGCAAAGCATCTCGAAGGCTTCAACATTGGCTTTTAACTCTTGCCAACTACTTTTACCCTCTGGGCCTTTAGCCCCTTCTTCCCACAAAGTAAGGTACAACCCTTCCTAGTGTAGCCAACCCAATGCCCAAACTAGGATAGGGGAGATGGAAGGAATAAAGATGGAAAGTGGTAAGTATGGAGGGAATGGATGATGACTTTTCAAAACTCCACCCAATAGCAACCCATCCTAAAGGAAAATCAACTTACTAGGGAACCATGTCACCCTTCCAGGTATAAATGAGGCAAAGAGCATAATTTCCAAGCAAACGTCATGAAATGAAGAAGGATTCAATACAACATGTTCAAGTGCTTCAAAAATCAGAGTGATACATACCATGATACCCGGACACCACTACTTCAGGACCAGGCCAGTGTGATGGATACTACTGGTGGTGATATGTGGACTGCACTGAAGAAAACAGCGGCCCTCTGGGGCCATCCTCAAGTCATTTGGCTCTCAGTACTCCATGTCTAGGACATGTGGGCCTCGAGACGTGATCTCCTTAGTTATCCCTAGGCTAGGGGATAACAGTTCCCATTCATAATAAGATGCCATATTATTTTTCTCTATTTACGTGTGCTTGCCATGTGTTCGATAATATTCCTCATTGGGCAAATTATTGTAAGGGTTTAATATCATTTTCACATAAGAAGAATTAATAATTTGGGTCAAGGATATTACAGTGGTATTAGAGTTGGTGATCTTTCCAGCCTGTGATTGCATCATAGCACTTTACCTAGCAAAAAAAAAATGCAGAATTTGTTTGGAAGAAAAAGGGGGCGGCGCACTTCATACTCATATCTGAAACTTTCTTAGCATAATTCTCCAAAACAAATTCGGTATTTGAATTCCTATCAAAAAATACCCAATTTCAAAAAACAAATCAATGGAAACGGAGTCCTGAAACTAAAGTTATCATCATTTTAATTTCGACAGTTTTTCAGGGTTTTTCTGATGCAGGAGCGTCACTCCACCTCAGCAACACGCTAGCATTCCAGCTCATCAACGCACATTCAAGAAGGGGAGAGGCGCCAACACTCTCATTTTTCCCCCAAATTTTAAATGTGAAGTTATTACAATTGAATGTTGTCAGGATTGAAGAGTCGAGCTATTGCCTTTCTACAGGCTGGAGATAAGGTTTCCTTTAATAGGCCTGAGTTGTATAGATCTTGAGCCTGGCCTCGAATCTGAGATATTGATGTCCATTCAATGTAATTAATGAGAGTTAGGTAGCTTGGAGGAAAAGGCTCGAGGAGCCCCTCTTTGGTAAGAAAAGATCTTGATATCGAATTTCATTAGGAAGAAGGGGAAGGAGATTAAGGGGAGGAGAGATCGGAGACCCAGTTGCAGTCTGAGCCTACACCCATTGTAACCAGACATTCATACTAATATAAAGAGCAGTTTTTCCTGCATATGATTTTGTGTGTGTTTCCATGTGTTTTATGAATGTTATCTATGTGTTTTGAGCATATGTTGTGGATGCATGTGTTAAGTTTCATCTACAGGGATAAGATAGAATCCACTATCTGTTTGAGATTTGTTGAGTTGTTTTGGGTTCTTTAGGCTGTGCAAGGAGTGCACAACAGGGTATTGAAACTCTATAGCCAGCGCAAGGAGTGCGCATCTGAACTCTTTTGAGTCAAAGAAGAACGTGCCAGGAGGGCACACCAGAACATTCACAATCTCAAGACGAGCCTCAAGGTTACTGAATACCTTGCAGGAGAGACTGTGCAGAGGAGGCACAGAGGGATAGAATTGTTGAAGATTTTGTAGAGCTCTGCCAGGAGGGCATTGAGCAGGTGCAAGTGTGCACAGGTGAACTCTATTTCAAGTTCTGAGAAGAGAAGTGTCAAGGAGAAGACACTCACAGAGTTACTGAACACTCTGTAAACTCAGCAAGAAGTGCTTGAGCAGAAGTTGCCAAGAGGGCACATATATCCCTTCGAGGAACAAAGGGACAGAGACCTTTGAGGTCTGAGCAGTTAAAGCTCATATGAAACAGAGTTGTTGAATACTCTGGAGGAAGACCTGTGCAAAGAGTGCACCAGGCCAACACTTAGACAAGTGTTGCAAGAAGTCGTTAGAAAGACTTCATCGAGCGCAAGGAGGGCGCGGAGGTGTGAACTTGTTTCAAGTTCAAAAAGCTCAAGGAGGACGAGCGTAGAGTGTGCGAGGAGGGCACCAGAAAATCCTTTGAAGGAAGCAAAGGGCAGAATCCCTTAGGAGGTTGAGCGAGTTTGGAAGCTCAGGAGAGGTAGTGTTGTTTCGCACAAAATCTCAACAGAGGATGCAAAGGCCGAGGACTGTCTGTTAATATTATGGTAGCTGCGGGAGGTATTTACCCCCACGTGTGAACCTGACGAGAATAGAAGACTCCGGGAAGCAAGAGAAACCCTCATGAATTGGCTAATAACCCTAGAAGCCTTGTCGGCTCAAGAAGATAATTTATATTAGGCTATTAGCCTCCAAGAGAAGAAGTCGGCCAGAAATAATAATAATATACTGAACAGACACTATCCAGAAGGAGAAGTCGCCCCCAGCAAATCTGGCAGAACTAGTATAAATACAGGGCACCAGTTCTCATTTGTCACATCTCAGGACTGCAGTTTTCCCAGTTGGTGCGCACTGCAGTTACAGTTGGTGTGCAGGTTTGGAGGAGGGTTGCAGGAGCAGCTGCAGCAACAACTAGTTTCAGTATTGGCTTGGATTTCTCTTGGCTAGGGTTTGGGACTATCTGATCAGTCTTTTATGTTGCGCTATCCTTGGGGAGAGATGCACTGTCCTTGTTTGGCTATTTAGCCTAGGGTTTGCTTTTGGAGGAATTCTCAGTCAAGGTTAAGGTGATCGGAGGGAGGCTTCGGCCTGTGGTTGGGTGACGAGGGTATCGTCAATGGTAAAACGAGCACACCATATTCTATATTCTAACAGGTTATGGGCCCACACCCCTTCAGTCAGCCTAAAACGCTGGAAGGAAACATAGCCGCTAAATATTGAGCTCGTCGAGGAACTACCGCTAGGGTTACTAGCAGGAGCAGCTTCCAAAAGCACTGCAGCTAGGGTTACCAGCAGAAGCAGTTGCAGAAACCCTAAATCTCTTGTTGAGGCACCTTAAAGTGACGAAATTGACCTAATCTCTGGATAGATCAGTGCGCCCTAGCCCAGCGCATCTCCTGATACACTAAGAAGGCCAAGACGTGAAGTTTGGATTTCTGGTCAAATCTAGGGTTTGACCAAGTCAAGCAAGCCATGACGAACTCTATGAAGTCTGAGAACAAGCTAGAAGGAGCCTCCAACTT
>JZKD02S2153104.1:31352-43805 GCA_000966675.3 Picea glauca | reverse complement strand
TCCACATTAGCCTATATATCACATTTCAAATTTGAAAATTTAATAAATTATATTCAAATGATTATATAACACATTAAATTTAAATGATTTTAATACATTAAATGATACCTGTGAAATCCCACTCGCTTCAAACTCTCCCAATGAGAATTGAGACAAGCCAACCCAAGTACCAGGAGATAGAATAGATGTAATAGAGAGCTGTGAACAACAGAACTAAGAACTAAATCAAAGATTTAACATGTTCACAATTATACAAAATTATAAATGTTGTTGAACTCTTATTCAAAAGAGTGTAGATTGAACAACTGTTAGAAAAAACATACCCGATTCAATCCATCCAAATTCAAACTTGTTGAATCAAGTCCCCTACCAACTGGAGCTTTGTTTAACATATCTCCAAACTGCGATTAATGGCAGGAAGAACTCGATTATTTCTATAGAAACAAGGATATATATATCTAGAATTCGAAATAAACTACCGTAAAATGCGTCAAAATTTGCCTAAATAGATCACATACCAATCTACGATTCAGGTCATCATTCTGAATGACCTTCTTCCAACCATCCCGACAAAATTTTGCATACTCCAAAACTTCTTCTGTTGACATTGCATCCAAGTCTGCATCTATTTTATCAACAAATGTGGATTGAGAATTGGCCTCTGCTCACTGACGCTTCATGCCAACATCAACATCATAGAACATAGATTCCAAATTTTTCCCGATTGCAGTCCTGGTCTCTTTGTTAACTTCTGATGTAGACTGTAACTCTAAAAGTGATGCAAATGCCCCTTTTGGGTGAGGTACTAGAGGTTGTGGATGCCTCGGCAATGCTCCACTTCGATATGCCCCTTTGCGATTATATGTACGTCCTTTACCAGTACAATAATATTTGGACGGTAAACTGGTATAATTCGGGTGCATGTGCAAGAAAAACTCTGCAAAAAAATGTCTTGCAAAATAGTGTTGAACCTCATTGTTCCACAGCAATTTCCCATATGCGGCCAAAAATTTGTTATACAGATGTCCAGCAAAGTGGGGGTGCTTAAAATATTGCACCTTCAGCATTTTTCGCTTTGGACCCTCTTTGAAATTGAACATAGAGATGGCATCTTCCTTTGAAACTCTATTTTTTACTGNCTTCTGATATGCATCCATAAAGTTTTCCAGTGAATGCAAAACAATTTGCAAACTTTGTTTGCTCTTCAAAGGAAGTTCCAAGACCGCCAAATCATTTTCCAACCTCTTTTTGACAAATGAGCATCACTCAAGCGTCGTTGTTTCTATATTCCCTTCCTAGGGAAGCTCATCGCCAACTTATTAAGGATAGGTGGATGTTAGCGTGTAATCTTCTGTTTCTTCATAACACGACATCCTACATCCACCTTCTCCATCTGCACCGACATTTGAATCTTCGTGACAACCACTCTCATTTTCACCCCTTTCTTTAAATTGATTGCCTACACACACATTTGAAAGTAACTTCAAGATTTAACCGCACATAAATTTAAATACAGCAAAATTCAACAAAAATAAACAAAATTTAAGAAACTTACTAGAAATGTTCTCTGGTCTAGAGTTATTCCCTACATTCTTAGGTGTAGGAGTGTTGATGCGCAACCTATCCAAGAAGGTTGCATTCATAACACTGGTTTGAGCAGGTTCTGCAGTTGATCTATTTACAGACTCGGTTGAAAGTCTCCTTTGACGAGATTGTTGGTGCTCACTCGAAGTCTCAGTTGAAGAAGGAGTCATTTTTCTTCCTTCTTGAGAATGCCTAGAGCGTTTGCGAGGAATTTTTGCATAATCTTGTGTCGACATCACTCCAAAATATCTATCCACAATGCAGAGTTTATAAAAAAAAATCCAAAGATGTACACAAGTTCAAGCAGTTTAAAACACAGAGATAAATCAAAGTTTTAAACAATCAAGCCACAGAGGTACTTGCTCATTAGAAAACACAAATACTGGTCATTCAGCCATGAATCAATCAACTAAAAGATAAGTAAGGCGTCCATAGATAGCACGGAAAATTCTTATCCTTCACTCATCACTCATGCACACAAAAACAATGCATTTCAATCTATAAGTCGTTAAACACCGAAGTGACGACCGTCAATTCAACTCCAAACCGTCTTTTCAGGCACAGACTGATGTGTAAAGGGATAAGCAACAGAATATAAAACCACAAAGTTTTCACAATAATAAAAAAAACCCACATAAAAGTCATTGAAATCATAAGTTGGGTTTGCCAAGGGATTGCCATTCCACTGAGAGGTTTATCATTCACAATCCACATCAAAGAAAANAGGTGATAAAGAACAGAAGTGATAAAGAAAAGGTTATATGTTGAATTTTATAGGGAAAGAATGTATATTTTTTTAATTTTAATAGTGCCTAAGGATTCCTTATCACACAAATACAAACCGAAAAAATTTATTATAGGTCAAGTTTTAAAGATTAGACTAACAGTCCAAAACTAAACTAAC
Organism: Picea glauca; assembly: GCA_000966675.3. Taxonomy (NCBI): domain Eukaryota; kingdom Viridiplantae; phylum Streptophyta; class Pinopsida; order Pinales; family Pinaceae; genus Picea; species Picea glauca. The sequence continues at coordinate 41,317 of JZKD02S2153104.1, read as the reverse complement.
AGTCCAAAACTAAACTAAACTAAACTAACAGTCCAAAACTAAACTAAACTTAAAACATAGATTCAAAACTACGATAACAGTCCAAAACTAAACCTAAACTAAACTTAAAACACAGTTTCGAAACCCAACCAACCACTGCGCTCACGACCAACCAACCACTCCAACCAACCACTGCGCTCACGACCAACCGTTGCGCTCACGACAACACCAAACGACAACACGCCCGATGACCTCCAACGACAACACCAACGACATACACCAAATGACACCACGACACAAATTTGCGCAAAACATTCCACGATCGATGGTTTGGTAATATATAAACAATTTTTTGGCTGAAAGATAGTTCGGCCGAACAAATGTTCGGCCGAAAACTAGTTCGACCGAACTAGTTTTCGGCCGAAATATAGTTCGGCTGAACAATTGTTCGATCAAAAACTTATTGCCAATAAAAAAATATCCATCCGACCAAATTTGTGCACGCAAATCGAGGGGGCTGTTATTGCACCATTTGATTTGATGTTTATGTTTTCGGCCGAAAAATAGTTTGGCCGAAAATAATATATTTCGGCCGAAAAATATTATTAGTTCGGCCAAAAAAATGTTTTTCGGAATTTTGGAGACCTCATTGTTACGAAAGTGTAACCCACCTTCGTGATTTCACCCTGGTGCTAGTTCAACATCTCTCCAAATATGGTCATTTTTGTGTCTTACCACATCCATTTACATACTCCTCATATTTCCAAGTCTTCCTCGATTAGATTTTAAATTTATATGGCATGCCCATTTCCATTGTCTTGCATTGAGACCCTACATTCATTAGTAAAATTTTTCAAGATTTGTTTAAACTACAACGTACCCAACTAAAAATGAGCATTGCATATCACCCTAAATCGGTGGTCAAATTGAAGTGGTTAACAAGTTCCTATAAACCTCTTTGAGACACTTTTCCTTTGAAAAAACACACTAATGGGCATAGTGGTTTCCCCTCATAGAATGGTGGTACAATACCTATAATCATGGAACTATGACAAGGACCCCATATGAAAGTATTTATGGCCAAAAACTCTTGTCATTCACTTCATATTTACTAGACACTCCCAAGGTTTAAACAATGGATCACACACTCCAAAGTACTGAAGTCATTTTGTACATGTACTAAAGGATAATTTGGTTATGGCTCCAAATAAAATGAAGCAACAATACGACTAGCATAAATATGAATGCTCTTTTGTAACAAGGGATTAGGTGTTTCTTCAACTTCAACCATGTAAACAAACATCAGTCAAAGAAAACAAACACCATAAAATAACACCCAAGTGCTATGGACACTATCAGATCATCTATCACATTGGAAAAGTGGACTACAAATTGGCTCATCCATCCCACTCTAAGATTCTTCGAGTATTCATGTTTCTTGTCTAAGCAACGTCATGTGATTGAAGTGCAAGTTGAAAAATAACTTACTAAAAGTTGATAAAGAAGGCTCCATTTAGCTTCAGTTGGAAGCAATATTGGATACTAGAGATCATCAATTGCACCAATGTGTGATTAGTCAAGTATTGATNAGGTGATAAAGAACAGAAGTGATAAAGAAAAGGTTATATGTTGAATTTTATAGGGAAAGAATGTATATTTTTTTAATTTTAATAGTGCCTAAGGATTCCTTATCACACAAATACAAACCGAAAAAATTTATTATAGGTCAAGTTTTAAAGATTAGACTAACAGTCCAAAACTAAACTAACAGTCCAAAACTAAACTAAACTAAACTAACAGTCCAAAACTAAACTAAACTTAAAACATAGATTCAAAACTACGATAACAGTCCAAAACTAAACCTAAACTAAACTTAAAACACAGTTTCGAAACCCAACCAACCACTGCGCTCACGACCAACCAACCACTCCAACCAACCACTGCGCTCACGACCAACCGTTGCGCTCACGACAACACCAAACGACAACACGCCCGATGACCTCCAACGACAACACCAACGACATACACCAAATGACACCACGACACAAATTTGCGCAAAACATTCCACGATCGATGGTTTGGTAATATATAAACAATTTTTTGGCTGAAAGATAGTTCGGCCGAACAAATGTTCGGCCGAAAACTAGTTCGACCGAACTAGTTTTCGGCCGAAATATAGTTCGGCTGAACAATTGTTCGATCAAAAACTTATTGCCAATAAAAAAATATCCATCCGACCAAATTTGTGCACGCAAATCGAGGGGGCTGTTATTGCACCATTTGATTTGATGTTTATGTTTTCGGCCGAAAAATAGTTTGGCCGAAAATAATATATTTCGGCCGAAAAATATTATTAGTTCGGCCAAAAAAATGTTTTTCGGAATTTTGGAGACCTCATTGTTACGAAAGTGTAACCCACCTTCGTGATTTCACCCTGGTGCTAGTTCAACATCTCTCCAAATATGGTCATTTTTGTGTCTTACCACATCCATTTACATACTCCTCATATTTCCAAGTCTTCCTCGATTAGATTTTAAATTTATATGGCATGCCCATTTCCATTGTCTTGCATTGAGACCCTACATTCATTAGTAATTTTTTTCAAGATTTGTTTAAACTACAACGTACCCAACTAAAAATGAGCATTGCATATCACCCTAAATCGGTGGTCAAATTGAAGTGGTTAACAAGTGCCTATAAACCTCTTTGAGACGCTTTTCCTTTGAAAAAACACACTAATGGGCATAGTGGTTTCCCCTCATAGAATGGTGGTACAATACCTATAATCATGGAACTACGACAAGGACCCCATATGAAAGTATTTATGGCCAAAAACTCTTGTCATTCACTTCATATTTACTAGGCACTCCCAAGGTTTAAACAATGGATCACACACTCCAAAGTACTGAAGTCATTTTGTACATGTACTAAAGGACAATTTGGTTATGGCTCCAAATAAAATGAAGCAACAAGACGACTAGCATAAATATGAATGCTCTTTTGTAACAAGGGATTAGGTGTTTCTTCAACTTCAACCATGTAAACAAACATCAGTCAAAGAAAACAAACACCATAAAATAACACCCAAGTGCTATGGACACTATCAGATCATCTATCACATTGGAAAAGTGGACTACAAATTGGCTCATCCATCCCACTCAAAGATTCTTCGAGTATTCATGTTTCTTGTCTAAGCAACGTCATGTGATTGAAGTGCAAGGTGAAAAATAACTTACTAAAAGTTGATAAAGAAGGCTCCATTTAGCTTCAGTTGGAAGCAATATTGGATACTAGAGATCATCAATTGCACCAATGTGTGATTAGTCAAGTATTGATCCAATGGAAATATATTCCACAGAAAAATTCCATTGGGAACCAACCACGATCTTGCAACAATTTCCTCATCTTCATCCTTGAATATAATGCTTCTTTTGAAAGAGGAGGACATGTTAGGGAATTACATTAACCTCCTTACTTTAGATTACCAAGGAGTTATTTAATTTTTGTATGTGCACATCCTCTTTGAATAAGGCCCATTGGATAGCAGTGGATAGTTACTTAATGTAAAATGATCCACTTTATAAGGCCCACTATGTAGTTAGGTCATTTTCTATAGAAAATCTATTTAAAGAGATAGGAGACTATAGAATGTTTGTCTTGTTTGTTTTATTTAGAGCTTCCTAATGAAAGGTCACCTAACTTAAGAGGCAAGTGAACATTGTTTTCTTCTTCGGATTATCTTTATACAAATGTATCTCACACCATTCATATTATTGTCTCTTGTATATGGTTAGTGATTCTCTATATACTTGGATGTGTTTGAATTTTAAGGATTAAGGAACATTATAGATGATGATGATGTTTAACATCTACTAAAACCAAATTTGGTCTAATGAACCTTAAATTCTCTATTTATGTGCTAGAAATATTTAAGAGAAACTATTCTAAATAGCCGTAGTTTTGATGACTTAAAATGTTAGGAAGGTTGGTATTGTAACAAATATTTTAAAATTGTGATCTAATGTCACTTTAGGCAAGTCATTCAAAGAAAGAGTGTTTTTCATCTCCAACCCTCTTAGTGTAGTAAAGATGATAAATTCACATTTTGGAAGTTTTCCAATACCATGTTTCATTATGGATCTTGTGACAGCTTGCTTTTATTTTATCAATGTGAAATTTTTTCTTTGAGGCACTCAAAATAGATAGATGCTTTTGCCTCCTTAAATTTAGACATAATAAGATTTTTAATATTTTTGGTTCTTTTGCATAGTGGCCTTTTCCTTAATTCCCAAATAATTTAATTAAGACTTGGCATTTTTTTGACTAAAGTTATATAATTTTGATTGAAGTTTGAAGCAAATTTAAGAAACATCTTATCTTTCATATTGTTTTTCTTAATCTTGTACATGTCATAACCATGCTTTCAATAAAATAAAAAAAAAGATTCACTTTCATAAAAAAAAATTAAAATATATAACCTTCAATTTTAAAATTATAAATTAAAAAAAATAAAATTGGAAACAAAACAAAACAATTTTTCTTAAATACTCACCTCTAATAATACCGTTATGGAAAAAAGTTATTTAATATCAATAATATATATTCCATTTCAGGAAATGGCAACAATGTAATTTTGGAGAGACCGATTGCCTTGGAGACGCTGTTATGAAATATGCACTGTATTAACTAAAAATAGATCAGCAATCCAAATTTTAACACCTTACCTCGTTTGATAGCCGAGAATGATTATTTATATTTATGTTTTATTTAGATCCTATTACATTAATATACAATCACGAAACAAAATACGAGAAAGATCAAAACATATACTAGTGAGAGAAGGTTCTGGGTTTTCGAACGGAATTAAATCATCAAATCTGCCGTGTCCAAAAGGAATGTTAGTAACTGTAATGAGACCTCCAGCATTAATGGAGGTCTCATTAACTCTGACCTTCAGCTGCTGCTGCTGCTCCCTCTTTGTTGGTCGACTGGGTGAACATTTTGGTTGCAATGAGGTCCGGGAGGTCCTTGTGTTGCCCCCTCTTCAAAGGAGTAATGAACATTCCTGCTTTTATGTTGACCGCTTGGAAGTGATTGGCATAAAGCTAAGCCTCCTAGTGCTGCCGCCGCTTCAACGGAAGATTGAACTTTACTGCTTTTATCCGTAATCATCTGCCTTTGCCTGCATGTGGCAGATACTTCCATAAACATAAGTAAGGTGAGAGCAGCAACTACAGGAACATACACATTGGTTTTCATTTTCATGGGCAATGGCATTATCATTTTACTTTTATGCCCTAAATAGGAGATCGGAGTAATGATTACTTTTATGCCCTAAATAGGAGATCGGAGTAATGGTTAATGATGATAGATGGACGATGCCCTAATCCGGATGGATATACTACATTGAAACGGTGTAGATGCATTCATTTTTTCTGGTACTCATTAAATATTTTTATGTCTTAGTTTAAAGGTTTTACAAATAATTTTTCTTGAAAATGTTTTAGAGGGACATTTGAGTTGAATTTTGATGTAACTAAAAAAATATTATTTTGTATTTGTAATAGTCAAGCTTAGAGAAGGGCATTGTATTTTTGACAATATTTTAGAGGGACATTTGAGTTGATATTTTGATGTAATTAAGAAAATATTATTTTGTATTTGTATTAGTCAAGCTTAGAGAAGGTTATTGTAATCTTATTGTATAAATAGGTTTAAAAGAAATTATTATTTTATTGTTATCTTTATTGTAAAAGTAAAAAATTCTCCTCTTAGAGTTGGGTCTTTCTAAAAAGGTTGTTATTAATGATGTTCATATTGAGGAAACTCACATTTATTTCACGTCAATGCTTTCATCAAGGATCTAACTTAAATATTATTTCATTGTTCTAAGTGGTATTATGAAGAAGTCTATCAACCTGCTGAAGTCGGCTGAAAGAAAAAAACATTTTTGTGGGGATACCTTCAATCTATTTTCCATAAAATATCACAATTACCATTGGTAGAGGTCATATTGGTATTATTCCAAGTTATAGACAAATATAATAATAAGGTTTGGACATTAGGAATAAATATCACTTGTTGTGTCCCTGAAGAAGTGCAAAGATATTGGCACCTAGTGTATTGAAAAATTTTCATTGGCATCTTCAATATTCAAAAAAATGTTAAAATTATAGCCAAAATTAACAACCAAAGGAGAAGAAGCTAGAAATTTTGTTAGATAAAAAAATAATGGAATTGAGCTCCTGCAAGAATATTTACAAGACCCTGTTGCAATGCCAAAAGACTTATCCAGAATCCAAGTTAGTTCTTTAAATGACCCTTATCGATAAATTTCTTGGTTATTTACTAGAGTTACTAGTCAAGATTCTAAGGAAAATATTCATTGACTGGCCCTATATATTTTACATTTTATAGTTCATGAGAATGTCGTCTTTTATTGGGCAAAAATCACATCAAATGAAATTTCCACACAGTATTTTATAGTTCATGAGAATGATGTCTTTTATTGGGCAAAAATCACATCGAATGAAATTTCCACACAGTTAATGAATTTCAGAAGTGAGAAAAGTTTCCATATGGCATCTTATCTGATATTTTCTATCATACACTATCATATTTAAGGTTTGAGTGTTGGAAGAGTGTTGGAAAAAGGGTAAACTCAAAAATTGACCATGTGACTATGTATTAAGATTTCTCGAGATAGAAAGTTATCCATTAATTTTATGAAGTTTACAATGATTTTGAGTCTGCATTTAAGAAATTACTCTTTGGAGAAGATACTTCCAGGATTTCATTGGAAGTATCAACCTTTCTAAATACAAAGGGAATTATGGAGAAAATGGATAATTACAACATCATTAGGATTTTATGTTCCCATGAAAAGCCTATATTTTTCTCCTATTATATGTCAGAAAAAATATTTATCATAGAGGTGGTGAGGCAGTATAAGTTATGGTTTCATGTTTTTTATGAAAAAGGGAAAAAACAATTTAGGCCTCTACCTTGGAAAAATGGTAAAATTATCTTGAGAGGGATTTCCAAATTTGATGAATATGTCTCTTACTTTGACTAGTTTAATTTAAATTTTGGAAGAAATCAAAAGGTTTGAACCTCACCATATTTTTTATAATCAGATAATATCATTTGGCCTTATCCCCACATTGATAAATAATCTCATATTTAGAGAGGAAGATGGCGATAGTCATGACCCTCATGTTCAAGGTGTTGATAAAAATTATGGTGACATAGAGATCATTGTGCGCACTACGAAACATCATAGACAAAGAGGGAAACCTTCAAGTGAAATAAATTTTCAGTCACTCATTTTTTCTCATAGAAATATTTTTCCTAAAATAAATTCTCAATCTGCGACGACCCAATATACAAATCCCTCAATTAATAATTCAGGTGATGATGGAGAAAGAAATCCTCCTCAAGGAAGTTTAGAAACCCCCCATAAATTAAAAGTGAAAAGGAAAAGGGTTAATTCTCAACAAGAGGAAGAAGAACAAAACACACATGAAAATGATATTTTGCTTGATGACATGGACTTAGATGCTGATATTGAAAGTATCCAATTTCCAGATGAGGAAGAAAGCGCCCAAGAAAATGTACAATGCACTACATTGGTTGTTCAAGATGAAGTCGTCTCTAACTAAAAGACCTTTTATGTACATAATGTTTCATTTTCTAGGTCTTCAAAGAAATTTATCTTTGAAAGAACCTCGGAAAATACAAAGGGAAAGTCATGTTCCACTTAGGAAAATTTGTTTCCTCTCTTGGGATCAGAATTCAAATGTAATAGACCTCAAAAATTGTCAAAAATAAATAAATTATGCATTCATCCTTAAATGGGTTCGTCATTAAGAGTAAAAGAGTCCTCACTGATGTTGACTAAAATCACTACCCAACTTAAATCTTTGAATCAATGTTACAAGATGTGCATACTCTGCGTTCCAAATCTCACTTACAGTCCTGCAGATTATGTTTACTTTCATATCTATATAAGAATTATATATCCATATAATTGGTTTACCACTATGAAGGATTTTGGGACTTATGTCCCTAAGCCTTATGTGTAACATTAACTTGAAAAAAAAAACCCTTGATCAAAGAAATCATGTATTAAGGATAAAGGTAAAGGGGCAGGTTATACCCCTCTGCGACATATTTGAAATAATAACAGGTCTCTTGAAAACAAATCCGATAAGGATGTGGTTGGGGTAAGTGCTTCCCGGTTTAATTTTTTATGTAATGATTATTTTGAATCCAAATGCCCGTGCTAGTAGTTTGTTGACTCCACCTGTTCCATATGAAACTCCAACTAAAAGTTGTATTAATAGAGTTAGTGTTGGTTAGGGTTAAAACTTCCATTAAATGCAAAGGCGCTTCTTTAATTTGTAACCCATTAACTGAAAGGGTAGGAACAAGTCAGTCGAGAGTTAAACCCTGGCCAGGCCATTAATGGCCATGGTGTGTGTGAAAGTCAAGGCCATCACCTGACCCTTCGTCCACTGTGGATGCGCCAAGTTTCATTCATCACATGGCCTGACCCTTCTTTCGTACCAGAAACATTTATTCTATGCGGTAAGGTTTTCTTTAGGTTATAGCGGTTTCACTTCTGTAATGAGAAGGTTCTGAGAGAATTTGGCTCTGCGACTCGATAATCTTAGCGAAGGGAAAGGATGACTGGGGAACTTCTTTGATGGAGGCGTGTCTTTTACCCAACCGCATGGTAAGATTCATGCTATCACTGTAACATTTTTACTGTTAGTAAGTTACTTTCTCATTACTAAAACTCGAAAGAAGCATTCTGGGTTTTTTCCTCGCTACTGGTAATTAGCTCTACTTAAGCACTCCTACCCGAAAGGCTTGATACTTCGTTCTCTTGTTTTCTTGGTACTTCCAAGGCTTGTTCATAAGTAGTATGCCTTTATGCTTGTCGTTCCCACTTTCCTTCACTGTGTTGTATCATCATTTGATACTGTGTCTTATGAGACCTCTTCAGGGTTCCATCCAAGAAGTTATTTGTTAGGGGGAAGCCATACTATAATTGCATTTTAGTTTACTGATGTTAGTGAACTGTCAGATGGTCGACTTGGACAACGATATTTGTCGTGCTTGGGTATTCCCTATGTAACGATTGAATATTGTTTCCTTAACCTAGATCTATCTACCCACCTCTATGAGTTCTTTCGACTGTACCCTACCCTCATCAAAATCCCTTAACCCCACAGAGAAGAACAAATAACTTTTCAAAAATTTCCTTTGTAGATATTGAATTAGCGATACCTCTCAGGTTTGGAATTCCTATATCCTGCAATAGATAAATATTTTGCAGGCTTTGTTTGGCCTTGGCCGCGGTTTGACCATCTAGAGAAGGGTATCTGTTTTACTCTGTGTTTAAATTAAATTTTCTTTTCCTTTAAACAGGTTCCCGTGTTTTAAAGAAAATAAACATTCTCATATTATCAGTGTATGGACTATATTTCCTTAAAAAATTCATGTTGAATATATTCTCTGCGACTCATCTGTTCCTCTATATAACTATATTAAAATCATCCTTTGTTTAATGTTTTCTCGATTCGGTGTTGGAACTCCTATACATTTATGAAAATGCATTTTTTGTAAAACCCATCTCTTTGTACTAGATATTGTAACTAATGATGGGACCCTGTGTGATGTGAGGTTACCCATCATCTTGATCACGTTCGCTCCTCCCCTTTCGGTCTATCGACGGATGCAACACAGATTGGAAACCTACCTATGGAAAATCAAAGATAAGTAAAAGTTTATACCCAATCATTATCTTGTATGTTTGATGAAATTCAAGTTTTGGAAAGACGTCTATCCCATGACTGTTAAGCCTTAATATTGGCTCATTACCCCTTAGTTGGGGCATATTATATTAGTAATGTTATTTTATTTATGTCATCTTTAGGCCATTAGTTGTAACTATACCTCCTAGTCTCCTATATATACCA